>JAQBSW010004408.1:0-69733 GCA_029291075.1 Eudiplozoon nipponicum | reverse complement strand
AAGCAGCTTTAGCATCCTCGTCTATTAATGGCAACTGGGTTGATGCACTACCTTTAGTTCTGCTTGCCATGTGTTCCCGTACTCGTGAATCCATTAAAACGTCTGCGTTACAACTCTTGTATGGTATGGATCTACGCCTGCCTAGTCAGCTCCCACGTCTACTACCGGCACAAGATGACCCACAAAACGAATCTACCCGCCTTCGACTTCATTTCGGTAACATGTCCGAACAGCAGCCAAGACACACGCCTCGTCCAGTCTTCGTTCACCCACAGCTCCACAGCTGCAAGAGAGTACTCGTTCGCAACAATAATGCTGTTGCACCACTACAACCCAAGTATCGCGGTCCTTACCCGATTTTACTCAGACAACCAAAATACTTCATCATTATGCAAGGCGCTACACCGACATCATTAAGCATAGACAGGTTGAAACCGTTTATCGAACCGCCTGATCCTGAGAGCGTTCAACCTTCTACACACGTCTCAGGCTCCATCTGCTCACAATCTCAATAACCTGCTTTGTATAACGCGTAATTAATTTTTTTTAAACATTAACATTATCTATCAAAATTTTTTTAACCTTACGTTATTTTTCGTATTTGTCTCACGTGGCATAACCAGCTGTTCTTAGCTAACAATTGTGTAGCATTTTGAACAGTTCTTAGGTATTATGCCATCTCTGAGGCAATGTTCGTGTACATAGTTTTATGCAGTTACCTTTGATTTTAATGTATATATTTTTACATTATAATGTATTTCTCACACATGACATTACACTGCCTATTTTGGTATGACCTGCTACTTAGAGCTAACGCTTTCGTGTAGCAACACTAAGTAGTGATCAGCTTCATATCATGGTGCAGACCACTTTCAATGCATATCACAACTTTATCAATTGCACAAAGACCACTCTACAAATGTCATGACCACAACATCGAGCACTCTAGCTCCTTTGGTCGTATACAAACACATTGACAACGATCCAACCTGCTTAGGTTTTTATCTTAAACCTGGCAAATTCAGAGGCGATTTACCTCGAAATCTTCACGCTGCGGCTCAATAAACTTACACTGCTCTATTTTGCCTCACGTGCTATGACCGACCACTAGAGCTAACAATTTGTGTAGCAATTCCTAGTGGTTACCTAGCATCATATCATTGTTGAAGCAACCAACAAGCATATTTAATCCCAGCACTTATGGTTCATCATATTTTTGCTTACTTGGTTCGAACTCTGTCATGCATTTCTTATCTAGCCTCGCAGAGAGGAATTTTTTTTCCTTTTTTCAAAGAGGAAAGTGTTGTAACGACACAAATCAATGGCCGACATATTGCGTAAATTAAATTCAAATTTATTTACGTGGCACCAATGAGAAAAAAGCGAAATTGCCGTTTAACCACGTTTAACCAATAGTGTGCATGTAGACATATTGCATGCTATTTAAGCACGGTAATTTATCATGCAAGTCAGTTATGTCGTATGTGCGTTCTGCCTCGTGTTACACATGTGCGTGCTGTCGGCTGTCAATACCTACGCTGGAGATTGATTTGTTTCACCAACAATTGGCAACATTCGTGACTCACCGTGTTGCTCTTCAACCAGCAAGACGAGCAAATTAATGCAGAACTTAAACCAAGTTGTCCACATCGTGATAACAACAGCAGGAACCACAACCAGAGTCCACCCAAGGACAGAACATCAACTTACATATATATAACTTACGGAGAACGCCGCCAAGGCCCTGTTAAGGGCCCCCATATCAGTAACTAATCTCTATTCAGAGCACCTTAACCGAGTTTGTAACGTCGTACGGCATTTACTTGAAGCCGGGGCGTTTACAGGTGTGTATATTTAATAAACAAAACCCTATTAATTACAAATAAAATTGCAGTTCAAGAAATCTCAATTAAAACTGCTTGAAACTAAAAGAGATTGTTTCTAAAATCACAGTTAAGAGAAATATTGTGTAAAAACAGAATTAGATTATTTGACCTTAAAAAGCACTATATTTGTCAAAATTGAACAACGTTGGGTTGTAACGCGGAGCCGCGTGTTACAAAATTATTGGACATCAATTAACTCCACATATAAAAATAAATCAAATTTTATTTTTTGACATTTGATTTTATCGCTGGTTTCGTAAAACTATATTGTGTTTTTAAAAAATATTGTCAATTTTCTGGAAGTCTCTTTTGTTCATATTGTCGATGTTTTTGACTTGTCTTGTTGAATATTTATAAGAGAATTTTATCCGAGTTGCTGAGTTGCGCAAACGGTAAACGGTGTGGTTCTATCGAATACACTTTGCTAATAAATTATTGAAATTTACATCTATTGTTCTTAATACACATTATTCGGAAGGATCTCAAATTTCCTTCAGGTAATTTACGTGGATATTTGTTTTCAAGATCACCACCGTGTCGTTCTGTCATCTGTGGATATCTGCGTATTTGGGTGAGCACACTTCTTATAATGTATAAATTGCAAGAAATCTTATCCCAATATTATGGCTGGTTTATTAAATATTGAGGATACAGAGCAATTAGCAAGTGTAATTAAGGAATGTAGTTTAAAAGATAGTTCAGAGGAACTTAAGTTTTCCAAATTAGATGATCATACCTCATATATGGATTATTCTGGCCAAAAGTAATCTACAAAAAATGGCGAGCGCGCCAGAATCCTCTATGTGGAAAGATGTAATGTGGATGATCGCTTTTGTCGCAACTCTATGAATAGAATGTTAAGCTCATCATGTACAGACCAGACAAACATTTTTGTATAGGTTGAAGAAGCAAAATTTTATTTTAATATAAAAGGAATGACCGACCCTATAGAAATGCTTGCTTCGGCCTGGTGGTGTTTGCCTGAGCCTTTAGAAAAGAATCTATATAGACTCAGGAAATTTGTTTCTGAAAACGAACCTGTAAATGCATTTGAGCTTATAGTTGAAGAACTTCATGGACGATATCAACCCGATAGGATTGAACGTATGACTGAATTTTTACGTCAGGAAAAATCAACAAGCTTGATAAACCTGAGGAAGTCATAAACAGTATATTTGAAGCAGAATTGCCTGCTAGACTAAGAGACGTCTTGGATGTATATGATACATTGGAACTAGAGTGGCCAAAGAAGCTCAAAGGGTTGGGCAAAGTGTATCGTCAGAGAGGAGCCTAAGGTGTATGAAGTAACAGCAGATTTACGCCCGGAGCAGAAAATCAGACATATCTCGGAGAGGTTCCTGACGGTAGAGAATGAATTAAGTACCCTCCGAAGGAATGCGGGTTGAATTAAAACAAAGAAGGAAATTTCCAACAGAGGTAGAGTGAATTCTCGGGGTCAAAGTTCAACTTCCAAGCATCGGAGAGGCAAATCGCGTGAGGGTGTGCAAGGACCACGCAAGTGATGCATTTCTCATCGTAAATACGTCGAGTTTGGAAAGTGTCAGGAGGAAGGATGTACGTTTCCAAGGTTGGGTGGTCTAAGATGGAAAGGAAGTACTCTTCCTGTAACCTGGTCTAAGCTGCCGGAAAACCAGTGGAAACCGCGCCAACATGAGCCGCTGGGGGGGGGGTATTGCGCATGCAAGGCCCTAAGGTACGCATATTCGAGGCATACTAAAATCATCGAAGTTAAGTTTGTAAGCTTTGATAGAGTACTGCAGTCCCTAAATCTGTTAGATTTCGGCTAGAAGGTAATCTCAAAGAGGTTGCTGGTTATAGCAACAATGAGCTCATTATAACAGATGAACTTAGTGGGTTAAACTTTTAATTGACACGGGTGCAGAGGTGAGCATAGTTTGATTCAATGTGGTGGAAATTGATAGCCCCACAGTCGAGTTTCAACTATGGGCTGCTAATGGAAGTCCAATTGAGGTTAAGGGAGTTAAAGAATTGTCAGTTGCTTTGGGGCAGATATCGCCATTTAAGTGGAATTTTCTGGTAGCTGATATAAAGATTAACATCATGAGGATGGATTTTTTTATCCATTTTAATCTCGTTTTAGATCCCAAATCTAGGACCATTGGTCAACGCACTTGGATAGTGACTTGTGCTGAGACTGGGACACAGTAGTTAGGTCAGTGAGACTACCTAGACCCGTCGTCGCCGATTACTTGGCGGATATCATCGAGAATCACCTGGCCGTGTTTCTTCCATTCAATGCTAAGTGCAAGGGTTTAAAGAAAATCATAGAACACGAAATCTAGTTGGTGTAACCACTATCCCGTTCACCGAAGGCTCAACCGTTAGTACAACATAAGCAGCAGGTTGCTATTGAAGAATTTAAGCGGTTGAGAGAAGAAGGAATTCGTAGGCGTTCAAATTCCAACTTTGCATCTCCAATAGTGGGTGTTTCCAAACCTGAACCATGTCAATGGAGGGTTTGTGGTAACTATCGTCTATTGAACTCGGCAACGAATAGTGATTCGTATACTCTACCAAACCATCGTCCTTTGCTCAGGGATATAATGGGGTGTGAGGTTTATACTACGTTACATCTTCAGAAAGCGTACTATCAAGTACCTCTGGAGGCAGAATCTATACCGCTCACCACATTGCGATCTCCTGGAGGAGGATCGCATGAATTCATATGTATGGATTTGGTTTGAAGTATGCAAATCAGACCTTCCAGCGTCTGATGGAGGAAGTTCTTCCAGACTGTTCATTAACTAGAGTTTATATAGATGATATCATTATATATAGTCAATCTAGGGAGGAACACCGGGAGCACTTGGACGACGTTTTGTATGGAACATTATGGATTGGTAGTAAAGCCGGGAAAGGGCAGGATTTGTTGCTCTACTGTATAATTTCTTGGACACACCATTTCCAAAGATGGAATCAAACCCTTGAAAGATAAGGTGCAAGCAATCAAGAATGTGCCAGAACTCAGAACTTTACGTCAAATGCGTATATTTTTGGGAATGCTTAGCTATTATCGTCGTTTCATACCAGGTTTATCTGGAATTTGGGGTTGCTAACTCGGCATTTAGTTCGTGAACGGAGCACGATCAAGAAGTCCTAGCCTATTAATTTTAGCCAAGACGACAAGGAAAAATTCCAGAGGGCCAAAGATCTGTTAAGCCAAATAACTACATTAGCACCTTTGGATTTGACGACGCTGATTTAGCAGGTCACAGATGCTTCCGATGTAGCCATAGAAGCAGCGTTACATCAACGGGACAATGGTATAGTCAAGCCAATTGGATTCTATAGTCGGAAACTCCAAGATCACGAGAAGGATATGACACGCTTGGAAAGGAGTTACTAGCGGTTTATTCTGCAGTGCTGCATCATCAGTTTACGATATTAACTGATCATAAACCGTTGATAAGTATCCTTGGAAAAGCTAATAGGCTAAATTATTCTTGGCAGGTGAATTCACAAATAACCCGATTAGCTGAATTTGATTTTACCATTACTCACATCTCTGGAAAAGAGAATGTGGTGGCAGATACTCTCAGTAGACCACACCCATCAGATGAAGATACGATTCATTCGGAGTCACTCGTATGCTCCGTTGTATCTTCTAATGATTTTGTCGAGCAATTGATGGAAGCATGAGGTCTTGATCCTTTATAAGCAGTGTTGGCGAAGAATTCCACATATACACACAGTAAGATTGGGGAAAAGTGGTTACTATGTGAAATCTCCAAGAGCTATCCTAGACCGTATGTACCGTTAGAATTAAGGTATAAGGTAATTCAACAGCTACATGAATTTAGTCATCCTTCCATGAAGGCAACTATCAGAATGGTCACGGATAGATATGTATGGCCTAACATGTCAAAAGACATAAGAGCTTGGGTAAGGACATGTGCCCGGTGTCAAACTTGCAAAGTTTGGCGTCATACAAAAATTGAAATTAAAACATTTGGTATACCAGCGAGTCGTTTCATGCATGTACATATTGAGATAGTAGAAATGCCCGATATTTCTAGCCACAAGTATTTACTCACAATGGTTAATCGTTTTAGTCGTCAGTTTGAGGTCGTTATCCTGAAGCATATGACAGCTCAAGAAGTCTTACTTATTTACTCGCATAAGTGGGTGTCGCGATATGGTGTACAGGTAATGGTAACTACTGATCGTAGTAGTCAGTTTATGTCAGAACTATTTATCAGATCATTGCATACAATAGGGACAGAAGTAAGGCACATATGTGCTTATAATCTCAGAGCTAACGGGATGGTTGTGAGACTGCACAGGGAGCTCAGGACTGCATTACGCTGCACAGGTGGATCCAGTTGGATACATGATTTGCCCATAGTTTTGCTGGCAATGGGAAAATATATAGAACACAGTTAGGAACATCCGGAGCAGAACCTGTTTATGGAGAGTCATTAAAGCTAAAAATTGTCTCGATTGAGCCTCTAGTTCAGACGATGCGTTTGTTGGAGCATTGAGAGATAAAATGAGTCGTTTAGCTCCAACCAAAACTAGAAGTCCAAAGTCTAAATGCTATGTATCTTCAGATTTATTGGACATCAATTAACTCCTCATATAAAAATAAATCAAATTTTATTTTTGGACATTTGATGTTATCGCTGGTTTCGTAAAAATGTAATGTGTTTTAAAAAGATATTTTATATTTTTTGGAAGTAGCTTTTTTTCATATTGTCGAAGTTTTTGACTTGTCATTTTCAAAGTTTTTTAAAGAGTTTTCTCTAAGTTGCTGAGTTGCGCAAACGGTGTACTTCGTGGTTCTATCTCAGTAATCTTCGCTAATAAATTATTGAAATTTACATTCATCTATCGTTCTTAATACACAATATTGGGTAGGATCTCAAATTTGCTTCAGGTTATTGACGTGGATATTTGTTTTGAAGGTCACCTCCGTATCGTTCTGTCATCTGGGGATATCAGCGTATTTGAGTCAGCATAATTATTATAATATATAAAATGCAAGAAATCTTATACTAATATTATGGCTGGTTTATGAAATATTGAGGATACAGAGCAATTAGCAAGGATTGTAGTTTAAAAGATAGTTCAGAGTAACTTAATTCTTCCAAATTCGATTATCATAGCGCAAATATGGATTATCTGAGACGCTCTCTTATGGTAGTAACCAAAGGGCTTCTACACTACCTTAACTTTCTCGGCATTTGCCGGAAACCGCAATACCAGATTTAATAAAGGCCACATACAGTAACTATCTCTCAATATCTACGGCCTTTCACTACTTTGTAACGTCGCACGGTATTTATTTGAAGCCCGGTGTCAAACTTGCAAAGTTTGGCGTCATACAAAAACTGAAATTAAAACATTTGGTATACCAGCGAGTCGTTTTATTCATGTACATATTGATTTAATAGAAATGCACAAAATTTCTAGCCAGAAGTATTTACTCACAATCGTTAATCGTTTTACTCGTCAGTTTGAGGTCGCAATCCTGAAGGACATGACAGCTCAAGAAGTCTTACTTATGTTCTTGCATAATTTGGTGTTGCGATATGATGTACCGGTTAGGGTAGCTATTGCTCGTGGTGGTCAGCTTATGTCTGAACTGTTTATTAGATAATTGAATACAATGAAGTTAGAAGTAAGACGCACATGTGTTTATAATCGCAGAGCTAATGGGATGGTTGAGAGAATGCAAAAGGAGCTGAAGACTGCATTACGCTGCACTGGTGGATCAAGTTGTATACACGCTTTGCCCATAGTTTTGTTGGCAATGGGAAAAAATTAAGGAACTCAGTTAGAAATATCCGTACCAGAACCGGTTTATGGAGAGCCATTGACCTTACCCGGAGATCTTCTAATAGAAGCTCCAAATTGTCTCGATTTAGCTTCTAGTTCAGTATATTCATTGGTTGGAGCATTGAGGTATTAAATGAATCGTTCAGCTCCACCCAAAACTAGAAGTCCAATGTCTAAATACTATGTATCTACAGATTAATTGGACATCAATTAACTCCTCGAATAAAAATAAATCAAATTTTATTTTTGGACATTTGATGTTATCGCTGGTTTTGTTACAAAGTATTGTGTTTTAAAATATTGAAAATTTTTTGAAAGTTGCTTTTGTTCCTATTGTCAAAGTTTTTGACTTGACTTGGTGAAAGTTTTTAAAAGAGTTTTCTCTATGTTGCTGAGTTGCGCAAACGGTGTACTTCGTGGTTATACCTCAGTAATCTTTGCTTATATATTATTGAAATTTACATTCATCTATTGTTCTTAATACAAAATATTGGGAAGGATCTCAAATTTGCTTCAGGTAATTGACGTGGATATTTGTTTTGAAGGTCACCACAGTATCGTTCTCTCATCTGAGGATATCAGCGTAATTGGGTGAGCACACTTATTGTAATATATAAATTGCAAGAAATCCTATCCTAATATTATGGCTGATTTATGAAATATTGAGGATTCAGATCAATTAGCAAGAATTGAAGTTTAAAAGATAGTTCAGAGTAACTTAAATCTTCCAAATTCGTTTATCATAGCGCGAATTTGGATTATCTGGGCCTAGCTTCTGAGAGGCTCTCTTGTGGTAGTAACCAAAGGGCCTCTGCACTACCTTAACTTTCTCGGCATTTGCCGGAGAACGCAATACCAGATTTAATAAAGGCCACATACGGTAACTATCTCTCAATATTTACGGACTTTTACTACTTTGTAACGTCGCACGGCATTTACTTTAAGCCCGGTGTCAAACTTGCAATGTTTGGCATCATACAAAAACTAAAACTAAAACATTCGGTATACCAGCGAGTCGTTTCATGCATGCTCATATTGATATAGTAGAAATGCCCGCAATTTCTAGCTAGAAGTATTTACTCACGATGGTTAATTGTTTTAGTCGTCAGTTTGAGGTCGCAATCCTGAAGGACATGACAGCTCAAGAAGTCTTACTTATGTTCTTGCATAATTTGGTGTTGCGATATAATGTACCGGTAAGGGTAGCTACTGATCGTGGTCGTCAGTTTATGTCTGAACTGTTTATTAAGTTGTAGGGGTATTTTTGCGGGGTTGCTACCTAGTTCATAATTCTGTACGCGTTCTACATATCCAGGGTGGCTATTATTGCTACCCATGCACCTACATTGTCACTGATCCTTTTCATATTATTGATGTGAAAAAACGGAAACTTGGTTTCATACATATATTAGATATAATTTTGCAAATAGAAATATAATTCACAGTTAGTCGAAATTGAATATATGTTGGTCAGCTGGAAAAACAGATTTTTATGCAAAGTAGGTCTTAAACACTATTCACAGTTAAACTAAATTGTCCATCTTCTGGACGACAAAATTTAAATGATTTATGTTTACAAAGAAAAATGTTTTATGCACAATCAGTTATTCGCATACAAATGTCTGAATTGAACTGTATTTATACCATCGATTAAAATACATGATGATATAAATTGAGGTAACGTTAAAAGTTATCACTAAAAAGATTATGTAAACTGCTTAAAGACTTCAATTACAAAAACTCACAAATGTTTAGTTCACTGCTGGCTATGGTTTTAACTCATCTAATTATATTAATCCATTGTTCTCTGAAGTTCAGATTGGCCTACTATAATGTGAACAGTAAATCCAATGCGTAAATTATCCAACTAAGCACAATAAGTTCATTGTGACACAATAGTCCACCGCGTGTTTCATCCGTATCGCGCGCGGTTCTGTCTATTTCACAAAAACCCTATTAATTACAAATAAAATTGCAGTTCAAGAAATATCGATTAAAACTGCTTGAAACTAACAGAAATTGTTCCTAAAATCACAGTTAAGAGAAATATTGTGTAAGAACAGAGTAAGAATATTTGACCTTAAAGAGCACTGTATCGAAAATCGTTGGGTTGTAACATGGAACCGCGTGTTACAAGGTCATTGAATACAATGGGGATAGAAGTAAGACACACATGTGCTTATAATCGCAGAGCTAATGGGATGGTTGAGAGACTGCACAGGGTGCTGAAGATTTCAATACGCTGCACTGGTTGATCTAGTTTGATACATGATTTGCCCATACTTTTCTTGGCAATGGGAAAAAAATACAGAACTCAGTTAGGAACATCCGCAGCAGAACCTGTTTATGGAGAGCCATTGACGTTACCTGGAGATCTTCTAATAGAAGCTCCAAATTGTCTCGATTGAGCCTCTAGTTCAGTAGATTCGTTTGTTGGAGCATTGAGGGATTAAATGATTCGTTCAGCTCCAACAAAAACTAGAAGTCCACGGTCTAAATGCAATGTATCTACAGATTTATTGGACATCAATTAACTCCTCATATCGAAATAAATCAAATTTGATTTGTGGACATTTGATGTTATCGCTGGTTTCGTAAAAGTATTGTTTTAAAATATTGTAAATTTGTTGGAAGTTGCTTTTGTTCATATTGTCGAAGTATTTGACTCGACTTGTTGAATGTTTTTAAAAGAGTTTTCTCTAAATTGCTGAGTTGCGCAAACGGTGTACTTCGTGGTTCAATCTCAGTACCCTTTGATTATAAATTATTGAAATCTACATTCATCTATTGTTCATAAACCACAATATTGGGTAGGATCTCAAATTTGCTTCAGGTTATTGACGTGGATATTTGATTTGAGGGTCACCTCCGTATTGTTCTGTCATCTGGGGATATCAGCGTATTTGGCTGAGCACACTTATTATAATATATAAATTGCAAGAAATCTTATCCTAATATTATGGCTGGTTTAGGAAATATTGAGGATTCAGATCAATTAGCAAGAATTGTAGTTTAAAAGATAGTTCAGAGTAACTTAAATCTTCCAAATTCGATTATTATAGCGCAAATATGGATTATCTGGGCCTAGCATCTAAGAGGCTCTCTTATGGTAGTAACCAAAGGGCCTCTACACTACCTTAACTTTCTCGGCATTTGCCGGTAAACGCAATACCAGATTTAATAAAGGCCACATACAGTAACTTTCTCTCAATATCTACGGCCTTTCACTATTTTGTAACGTCGCACGTCATTTACATGAAGCGCGGTGTCAAACTTGCAAAGTTTGGCGTCATACAAAAACTGAACCTAAAACATTTAGTATACCAGAGCGTCGTTTCACGCATGTACATATTGATATAGTAGAAGTACCCGAAATTTCTAGCTAGAAGTTTTTACTCACGATGGTTAATTGCTTTAATCGTCAGTTTGATGTCGCAATCCTGAAGGACATGACTGCTCAAGAAGTTTTACTTATGTTCTTGCATAATTTGGTGTTGCGATATGGTGTAACGGTTAGGGTAGCTACTGATCGTGGTGGTCAGTTTGTGTCTGAATTGTTTATTAGATCATTGAATAAAATGTGGATTGGAGAATGACACACATGTGCTTATAATCGAAGAGCTAATGGGAAGGTTGAAAGACTGCAAATGGAACTGAAGACTACATTACGCTGCACTGGTGGATCAAGTTGGATACACGCTTTGCCCATAGTTTTCTTGGCAATGGGAAAAAGTACAGAACTCAGTTAGGAACATCCGTAGCAGAACCTGTTTAAGGAGAACCATTGATGTTACCTAGAGATCTTCTAATAGAAGCCCCAAATTGTCTCGATTTAGCCTCTAGTTCAGTAGATTTGTTTGTTGGAACATTGAGGGATAAAATGAATCGTTCAGCTCCAACCAAAACTAGAAGTGCGACGTCTAAATGCTATGTATCTTCAGATTTATTGGACATCAATTAACTCCTCATATAAAAACAAATCAAATTTTATTTTTAGAAGTTTGATGATATCGCTGGATTTGTAAAAAAATTATTTTGTTTAAAAAATATTGTAAATTTTTTGGAAGTTTCTTTTGTTCATATTGTCGAAGTTTTTGACTTGATTTGTTGAATGTTTTAAAAGAGTTTTCTCAGAGTTGCTGAGTTACGCAAACGGTGTACTTCGTGGTTCTATCCCAGTACTCTTTGCTAATAAATTATTGGAACTTACATTCATTTATTGTTCTTAATACACAATATTAGGAAGGCTCTCAAATTTCCTTTAGGTTATTGACGTGGATATATGTTTTCAAAGGTCACCACCGTATCGTTCTGTCATCTGGGAATATTAGCGTATTTCGGTGAGCACACTTATTATAATATAAAAATTGCAAGAAATCTTATCCTAATATTATGTCTGTTTTATGAAATATTGAGCATTCAGATCAATTAGCAAGCATTGTAGTTTAAAAGATAGTTCAGAGTAACTTAAATCTTCCAGATTCGATTATCATAGCGCAAATATGGGTTATCTGGGCCTAGCATCTGAGAGGTTCTCTTATGGTAGTAACCAAAGGGCCTCTACACAACCTTAACTTTCTCGGCATTTTCCGGAAAACGCAATACGAGATTTAACACAGGCCATATACAGCAACTGTCTCTCAATATCTATGGCCTTTCAATACTTTGTAACGTCGCACGGCATTTACATGAAGCGCGGTGTCAAACTTGCAAAGTTTGGAGTCATAAAAAAACTTAAATTAAAAAATTTGGTTTACCAGCGAGTCCATTCGTGCATGTACATATTGATATAGTAGAAATGCCCGAAATTTCTAACCAGAAGTATTTACTCACGATGGTTAATCATTTTAGTCGTCAGTTTGAGGTCGCAAACCTGAAGCACAAGACAGCTCAAGACGTCTTACTTATGTTCTTGCATAATTTGGTGTTGCGATATAAAGTACCGGTAAGAGAAGCTACTGATCGTGGTGGTAAGTTAATGTTTGAACTGTTTTTTAGGTCATTGAATACAATAGGGATAGAAGTAAAACACCCATGTGCTTATAATCCCAGAGCTAATGGGATGGTTGAGAGACTTCACAGGGAGCTGAAGACTGCATTACGCTGCACTGGTGGATCCAGTTTGATACATTATTTGCCCATAGTTTTGCTGGCTATGGGAAAAAATACAGAACTCAGTAAGTAACATCCGTAGCAGAACCTTTTTATGGAGAGACATTGACGTTACCTGGAGATCTTGTAATAAAAGCTCCAAATTGTCCCGATTGAGCCTCTAGTTCAGTAGATTCGTTTCTTGGAGCATTGAGGGATAAAATGAATCGTTAAGCTCCAACCAAATCTAGATGTCCAAAGTCTACATGCTATGTTTATTCAGATTTATTGGACATCAATTAACTCCTCATAAAAAAATAATAAAAATTTTATTTTTGGACATTTGATGTTATCACTGGTTTAGTAAAAACCGTATTGTGTTTTAAAAATATTCTAAATTTTTGGAAGTTTCTTTTGTTGATATTGTCGAAGTTTTTGACTTGACCTGCTAAATGTTTTTAAAATAATTTTTTGTAAGTTTCTGAGTTGCGCAAACGGTGTGCTTCGTGGTTCCATCTCAGTATTCTTTGTTAATAAATTGTTGAAATTTACATTCATCTATCGTTCTTAATGCACAATATTGGGAAGGATCTCAAATTTGCTTTAGGTAATTGACATGGATATATGTTTTCAAAGGTCACCACCGTATCGTTCTGTCATCTAGGAATATCAGCGTATTTGGGTGAGCACACATATTATAAAATATAAATTGCAAGAAATCTTATCCTAATATTATGGCTGGTTTATGAAATATTGAGGATTCAGAGCAATTAACAAGCATTTTAGTTTAAAAGATAGTTCAGAGTAACTTAAATATTCCAAATTCGATTATCATAGCGCAAATATGGATTATCTGGGCCTAGCATCTGAGAGACTCCCTTATGATAGTAACCAAAGGGCCTCTACACTACCTTAACTTTCTCAGCATTTGACGGAAAACGCAATTACATATTAAATAAAGGCCACATACAGTAGCTGTCTCTCAATATCTACGGCCTTTCACTACTTTGTCACGTCGCACGGCATTTTCTTGAAGCCCGGTGTCAAACTTGCAAAGTTTGGCGCCATACAAAAACTGAAATTGAAACATTTGGTATACCAGCGAGTTGTTTCATGCCTGTACATATTGATATAGTAGAAATGCCCGAAATTTCTTGCGAGAAGTATTTAGTCACAATGGTTAGTCGTTTTAGTCGTCAGTTAGAGATCGCAATCCTGAAGGACATGACCGCTCAAGAAGTCTTACTTATGTTCTTGCATTATATGGTGTTGCGATATGGTGTACAGGTAAGGGTAGCTACTGATCGCTGTGGTCATTTGTTTTTTGAACTGTTTTTTAGATCATTGAATACAATGGGGATAGAAGTAAGACACACATGTTCTTATAATCGCAGAGCTAATAGGATGGTTTAGAGCCTGCACAGGGAGCTGAAGTCTGCATTACGTTGCACTGGTGGATCCAGTTGGATACATGGTTTGCGTATAGTTTTGTTGGAAATGTGAAAAAATACAGAACTCAATTAGAAAAATCCGTAGCAGAAACTGTTTATGGAGAGCCATTGACGTTACCCGGAGATCTTCTAATCGAAGATCCAAATTGTCTCGATTGAGCCTCTAGTTCAGTAGAGTCGTTTGTTGGAGCATTGAGGTATAAAATGAATCGTTCAGCTCCAACCAAAACTAGAAGTCCAAGGTCTAAATGCTATGTATCTTCAGATTTATTGGACATCAATAAACTCCTGATATAGGAAAAAATCAAATTTTATTTTTGAACATTTGATGTTATCGCTGGTTTTGTAAAAATGTAATGTGTTTTAAAAAGATATTTTATATTTTTTGGAAGTAGCTTTTGTTCATATTGTCGAAGTTTTTGACTTGTCTTGTTGAATGTTTTTAAAAGAGTTTTCTCTATGTTGCTGAGTTGCGCAAACGGTGTACTTCGTGGTTATACCTCAGTAATCTTTGCTTATATATTATTGAAATTTACATTCATCTATTGTTCTTAATACACAATATTGGGAAGGATCTCAAATTTGCTTCAGGTAATTGACGTGGATATTTGTTTTGAAGGTCACCACCGTATCGTTCTCTCATCTGAGGATATCAGCGTAATTGTGTGAGCACACTTATTGTAATATATAAATTGCAAGAAATCTTATCCTAATATTATGGCTGGTTTATGAAATATTGAGGATTCAGATCAATTAGCAAGAATTGAATTTTAAAAGATAGTTCAGAGTAACTTAAATCTTCCAAATTCGTTTATCATAGCGCGAATTTGGATTATCTGGGCCTAGCTTCTGAGAGGCTCTCTTATGGTAGTAACCAAAGGGCCTCTGCACTACCTTAACTTTCTCGGCATTTGCCGGAAAACGCAATACCAGATTTAATAAAGGCTACATACGGTAACTATCTCTCAATATTTACGGACCTTTACTACTTTGTAACGTCGCACGGCATTAACTTTAAGCCCGGTGTCAAACTTGCAATGTTTGGCATCATACAAAAACTAAAACTAAAACATTCGGTATACCAGCGAGTCGTTTCATGCATGCTCATATTGATATAGTAGAAATGCCCGCAATTTCTAGCTAGAAGTATTTACTCACGATGGTTAATTGTTTTAGTCGTCAGTTTGAGGTCGCAATCCTGAAGGACATGACAGCTCAAGAAGTCTTACTTATGTTCTTGCATAATTTGGTGTTGCGATATAATGTACCGGTAAGGGTAGCTACTGATCGTGGTCGTCAGTTTATGTCTGAACTGTTTATTAAGTTGTAGGGGTATTTTTGCGGGGTTGCTACCTAGTTCATAATTCTGTACGCGTTCTACATATCCAGGGTGGCTATTATTGCTACCCATGCACCTACATTGTCACTGATCCTTTTCATATTATTGATGTGAAAAAACGGAAACTTGGTTTCATACATATATTAGATATAATTTTGCAAATAGAAATATAATTCACAGTTAGTCGAAATTGAATATATGTTGGTCAGCTGGAAAAACAGATTTTTATGCAAAGTAGGTCTTAAACACTATTCACAGTTAAACTAAATTGTCCATCTTCTGGACGACAAAATTTAAATGATTTATGTTTACAAAGAAAAATGTTTTATGCACAATCAGTTATTCGCATACAAATGTCTGAATTGAACTGTATTTATACCATCGATTAAAATACATGATGATATAAATTGAGGTAACGTTAAAAGTTATCACTAAAAAGATTATGTAAACTGCTTAAAGACTTCAATTACAAAAACTCACAAATGTTTAGTTCACTGCTGGCTATGGTTTTAACTCATCTAATTATATTAATCCATTGTTCTCTGAAGTTCGGATTGGCCTACTATAATGTGAACAGTAAATCCAATGCGTAAATTATCCAACTAAGCACAATAAGTTCATTGTGACACAATAGTCCACCGCGTGTTTCATCCGTATCGCGCGCGGTTCTGTCTATTTCACAAAAACCCTATTAATTACAAATAAAATTGCAGTTCAAGAAATATCGATTAAAACTGCTTGAAACTAACAGAGATTGTTCCTAAAATCACAGTTAAGAGAAATATTGTGTAAGAACAGAGTAAGAATATTTGACCTTAAAGAGCACTGTATCGAAAATCGTTGGGTTGTAACATGGAACCGCGTGTTACAAGGTCATTGAATACAATGGGGATAGAAGTAAGACACACATGTGCTTATAATCGCAGAGCTAATGGGATGGTTGAGAGACTGCACAGGGTGCTGAAGATTTCAATACGCTGCACTGGTTGATCTAGTTTGATACATGATTTGCCCATACTTTTCTTGGCAATGGGAAAAAAATACAGAACTCAGTTAGGAACATCCGCAGCAGAACCTGTTTATGGAGAGCCATTGACGTTACCTGGAGATCTTCTAATAGAAGCTCCAAATTGTCTCGATTGAGCCTCTAGTTCAGTAGATTCGTTTGTTGGAGCATTGAGGTATTAAATGATTCGTTCAGCTCCAACAAAAACTAGAAGTCCAAGGTCTAAATGCTATGTATCTTCAGATTTATTGGACATCAATTAACTCATGTAAGAAAAAATCAAATTTTATTTTTGGACATTTGATGTTATCGCTGGTTTCGTAAAAATGTAATGTGTTTTAAAAAAATATTGTAAATTTTTTGGAAGTTTCTTTTGTTCATATTGTCGAAGTTTTTGACTTGTCTTGTTGAATGTTTTTAAAAGAGTTTTCTCTAAGTTGCTGAGTTGCGCAAACGGTGTGCTTCGTGGTTCCATCTCAGTATTCTTTGTTAATAAATTATTTAAATTTACATTCATCTATTGTTCTTAATACCACAATATTGGGATGGATCTCAAATTTGCTTCAGGTAATTGACGTGGATATTTGTTTTGAAGGTCACCACCGTATCGTTCTCTCATCTGGGTATATCAGCGTATTTGGGTGAGCACACTTATTATAATATATAAACTGCAAGTAATCTTATCCTAATATTATGGCTGGTTTATGAAATATTGAGGATTCAGATCAATTAGCAAGCATTGTAATTTAAAAGATAATTCAGTGTAACTTATATCTTCCAAATGCGATTATCATAGCGCAAATATGGATTATCTGGCCCTAGCATCTGAGACGCTCTCTTATGATAGTAACCAAAGGGCTTCTACACTACCTTAACTTTCTCGGCATTTGCCGGAAACCGCAATACCAGATTTAATAAAGGCCACATACAGTAACTATCTCTCAATATCTACGGCCTTTCACTACTTTGTAACGTCGTACGGTATTTATTTGAAGCCCGGTGTCAAACTTGCAAAGTTTGGCGTCATACAAAAACTGAAATTAAAACATTTGGTATACCAGCGAGTCGTTTTATTCATGTACATATTGATATAATAGAAATGCACAAAATTTCTAGCCAGAAGTATTTACTCACAATGGTTAATCGTTTTACTCGTCAGTTTGAGGTCGCAATCCTGAAGGACATGACAGCTCAAGAAGTCTTACTTATGTTCTTGCATAATTTGGTGTTGCGATATGATGTACCGGTTAGGGTAGCTACTGCTCGTGGTGGACAGTTTATGTCTGAACTGTTTATTAGATAATTGAATACAATGAAGTTAGAAGTAAGACGCACATGTGTTTATAATCGCAGAGCTAATGGGATGGTTGAGAGACTGCAAAGGGTGCTGAAGTCTGCATTACGTTGCACTGTTGGATCCAGTTGGATACATGGTTTGCGTATAGTTTTGTTGGCAATGTGAAAAAATACAGAACTCAATTAGAAAAATCCGTAGCAGAAACTGTTTATGGAGAGCCATTGACCTTACCCGGAGATCTTCTAATAGAAGCTCCAAATTGTCTCGATTTAGCTTCTAGTTCAGTATATTCATTTGTTGGAGCATTGAGGTATTAAATTAATCGTTTAGCTCCAACCAAAACTAGAAGTCCAAGGTCTAAATGCTATGTATCTTCAGATTAATTGGACATCAATTAACTCCTCATATAAAAATAAATCAAATTTTATTTTTGGACATTTGATGTTATCGCTGGTTTTGTTACAAAGTATTGTGTTTTAAAAATATTGAAAATTTTTTGAAAGTTGCTTTTGTTCCTATTGTCAAAGTTTTTGACTAGACTTGGTGAAAGTTTTTGAAAGAGTTTTCTCTATGTTGCTGAGTTGCGCAAACGGTGTACTTCGTGGTTATACCTCAGTAATCTTTGCTTATATATTATTGAAATTTACATTCATCTATTGTTCTTAATACAAAATATTGGGAAGAATCTCAAATTTGCTTCAGGTAATTGACGTGGATATTTGTTTTGAAGGTCACCACCGTATCGTTCTCTCATCTGAGGATATCAGCGTAATTGGGTGAACACACTTATTGTAATATATAAATTGCAAGAAATCTTATCCTAATATTATGGGTGGTTTATGAAATATTGAGGATTCAGATCAATTAGCAAGAATTGAAGTTTAAAAGATAGTTCAGAGTAACTTAAATCTTCCAAATTCGTTTATCATAGCGCGAATTTGGATTATCTGGGCCTAGCTTCTGAGAGGCTCTCTTATGGTAGTAACCAAAGGGCCTCTGCACTACCTTAACTTTCTCGGCATTTGCCGGAAAACGCAATACCAGATTTAATAAAGGCTACATACGGTAACTATCTCTCAATATTTACGGACTTTTACTACTTTGTAACGTCGCACGGCATTTACTTTAAGCCCGGTGTCAAACTTGCAATGTTTGGCATCATACAAAAACTAAAACTAAAACATTCGGTATACCAGCGAGTCGTTTCATGCATGCTCATATTGATATAGTAGAAATGCCCGCAATTTCTAGCTAGAAGTATTTACTCAAGATGGTTAATCGTTTCAGTCGTCAGTTTGAGGTCGCAATCCTGAAGGACATGACAGCACGAGAAGTCTTACTTATGTTCTTGCATAATTTGGTGTTGCGATATAATGTACCGGTAAGGGTAGCTACTGATCGTGGTCGTCAGTTTATGTCTGAACTGTTTATTAAGTTGTAGGGGTATTTTTGCGGGGTTGCTACCATGAGGATTCAGATCAATTAGCAAGAATTGTAGTTTAAAAGGTAGTTCAGAGTAACTTAAATCTTCCAAATTCGATTATTATAGCGCAAATATGGATTATCTGGGCCTAGCATCTAAGATGCTCTCTTATGGTAGTAACCAAAGGGCCTCTACACTACCTTAACTTTCTCGGCATTTGCCGGAAAACGCAATACCAGATTTAATAAAGGCCACATACAGTAACTTTCTCTCAATATCTACGGCCTTTCACTATTTTGTAACGTCGCACGTCATTTACATGAAGCGCGGTGTCAAACTTGCAAAGTTTGGCGTCATACAAAAACTGAACCTAAAACATTTAGTATACCAGAGCGTCGTTTCACGCATGTACATATTGATATAGTAGAAGTACCCGAAATTTCTAGCTAGAAGTTTTTACTCACGATGGTTAATTGCTTTAATCGTCAGTTTGATGTCGCAATCCTGAAGGACATGACTGCTCAAGAAGTTTTACTTATGTTCTTGCATAATTTGGTGTTGCGATATGGTGTAACGGTTAGGGTAGCTACTGATCGTGGTGGTCAATTTGTGTCTGAATTGTTTATTAGATCATTGAATAAAATGTGGATTGGAGTATGACATACATGTGCTTATAATCGCATAGCTAATGGAAGGTTGAAAGACTGCAAATGGAGCTGAAGACTACATTACGCTGCACTGGTGGATCAAGTTGGATACACGCTTTGCCCATAGTTTTCTTGGCAATGGGAAAAAGTACAGAACTCAGTTAGGAACATCCGTAGCAGAACCTGTTTATGGAGAGCCATTGACGTTACCTGGAGATCTTCTAATGGAAGCTCCAATTTGTCTCGATTGAGCCTCTAGTTCAGTAGATTCGTTTGTAGGAACATTGAGGGATAAAATGAATCGTTCAGCTCCAACCAAAACTAGAAGTCCAAGGTCTAAATGCTATGTATCTACAGATTTATTGGACATCAATTAACTCCTCATATAAAAATAAATATAATTTTATTTTTAGACGTTTGATGATATCGCTGGTTTTGTAAAAAAATTATTTTGTTTTAAAAATATTGTAAATTTTTTGGGAAGTTCCTTTTGTTCATATTGTCGAAGATTTTGACTTGATTTGTTGAATGTTTTAAAAGTTTTCTCAGAGTTGCTGAGTTACGCAAACGGTGTACTTCGTGGTTCTATCCCAGTACTCTTTGCTAATAAATTATTGAAACTTACATTCATTTATTGTTCTTAATACACAATATTAGGAAGGCTCTCAAATTTCCTTTAGGTTATTGACGTGGATATATGTTTTCAAAGGTCACCACTGTATCGTTCTGTCATCAGGGAATATTAGCGTATTTCGGTGAGCACACTTATTATAATATAAAAATTGCAAGAAATCTTATCCTAATATTATGTCTGTTTTATGAAATATTGAGCATTCAGATCAATTAGCAAGCATTGTAGTTTAAAAGATAGTTCAGAGTAACTTAAATCTTCCAGATTCGATTATCATAGCGCAAATATGGGTTATCTGGGCCTAGCATCTGAGAGGTTCTCTTATGGTAGTAACCAAAGGGCCTCTACACAAACTTAACTTTCTCGGCATTTTCCGGAAAACGCAATACGAGATTTAACACAGGCCATATACAGCAACTGTCTCTCAATATCTATGGCCTTTCAATATTTCGTAACGTCGCACGGAATTTACATGAAGCGCGGTGTCAAACTTGCAAAGTTTGGAGTCATACAAAAACTTAAATTAAAAAATTTGGTTTACCAGCGAGTCCATTCATGCATGTACATATTGATATAGTAGAAATGCCCGAAATTTCTAACCAGAAGTATTTACTCACGATGGTTAATCATTTTAGTCGTCAGTTTGAGGTCGCAAACCTGAAGGACAAGACAGCTCAAGACGTCTTACTTATGTTCTTGCATAATTTGGTGTTGCGATATAAAGTACCGGTAAGAGAAGCTACTGATCGTGGTGGTAAGTTAATGTTTGAACTGTTTTTTAGGTCATTGAATACAATAGGGATAGAAGTAAAACACCCATGTGCTTATAATCCCAGAGCTAATGGGATGGTTGAGAGACTTCACAGGGAGCTGAAGACTGCATTACGCTGCACTGGTGGATCCAGTTTGATACATTATTTGCCCATAGTTTTGCTGGCTATGGGAAAAAATACAGAACTCAGTAAGTAACATCCGTAGCAGAACCTTTTTATGGAGAGACATTGACGTTACCTGGAGATCTTGTAATAAAAGCTCCAAATTGTCCCGATTGAGCCTCTAGTTCAGTAGATTCGTTTCTTGGAGCATTGAGGGATAAAATGAATCGTTAAGCTCCAACCAAATCTAGATGTCCAAAGTCTACATGCTATGTTTATTCAGATTTATTGGACATCAATTAACTCCTCATATAAAAATAAATCAAATTTTATTTTTGGACATTTGATGTTATCACTGGTTTCGTAAAAACCGTATTGTGTTTTAAAAATATTCTAAATTTTTGGAAGTTTCTTTTGTTGATATTGTCGAAGTTTTTGACTTGACCTGCTAAATGTTTTTAAAATAATTTTCTGTAAGTTTCTGAGTTGCGCAAACGGTGTGCTTCGTGGTTCCATCTCAGTATTCTTTGTTAATAAATTATTGAAATTTACATTCATCTATCGTTCTTAATGCACAATATTAGGAAGGATCTCAAATTTGCTTTAGGTAATTGACATGGATATATGTTTTCAAAGGTCACCACCGTATCGTTCTGTCATCTGTGGATATCAGCGTATTTGGGTGAGCACACTTATTATAATATATAAATTGCAAGAAATCTTATCCTAATATTATGGCTGGTTTATGAAATATTGAGGATTCAGAGCAATTAACAAGCATTTTAGTTTAAAAGATAGTTCAGAGTAACTTAAATCTTCCAAATTCGATTATCATAGCGCAAATATGGATTCTCAGCATTTGACGGAAAACGCAATACCATATTAAATAAAGGCCACATAAAGTAGCTGTCTCTCAATATCTACGGCCTTTCACTACTTTGTCACGTCGCACGGCATTTTCTTGAAGCCCGGTGTCAAACTTGCAAAGTTTGGCGCCATACAAAAACTGAAATTGAAACATTTGGTATACCAGCGAGTTGTTTCATGCCTGTACATATTGATATAGTAGAAATGCCCGAAATTACTTGCCAGAAGTATTTAGTCACAATGGTTAGTCGTTTTAGTCGTCAGTTAGAGATCGCAATCCTGAAGGACATGACCGCTCAAGAAGTCTTACTTATGTTCTTGCATTATATGGTGTTGCGATATGGTGTACAGGTAAGGGTAGCTACTGATCGCTGTGGTCATTTGTTTTTTGAACTGTTTTTTAGATCATTGAATACAATGGGGATAGAAGTAAGACACACATGTTCTTATAATCGCAGAGCTAATAGGATGGTTTAGAGCCTGCACAGGGAGCTGAAGTCTGCATTACGTTGCACTGGTGGATCCAGTTGGATACATGGTTTGCGTATAGTTTTGTTGGCAATGTGAAAAAATACAGAACTCAATTAGAAAAATCCGTAGTAGAAACTGATTATGGAGAGCCATTGACGTTACCCGTAGATCTTCTAATCGAAGCTCCAAATTGTCTCGATTGAGCCTCTAGTTCAGTAGATTCGTTTGTTGGAGCATTGAGGTATAAAATGAATCGTTCAGCTCCAACCAAAACTAGAAGTCCAAGGTCTAAATGCTATGTATCTTCAGATTTATTGGACATCAATAAACTCCTGATATAAGAAAAAATCAAATTTTATTTTTGGACATTTGATGTTATCGCTGGTTTCGTAAAAATGTAATGTGTTTTAAAAAGATATTGTATATTTTTTGGAAGTAGCTTTTGTTCATATTGTCGAAGTTTTTGACTTGTCTTGTTGAATGTTTTTAAAAGAGTTTTCTCTAAGTTGCTGAGTTGCGCAAACGGTGTGCTTCGTGGTTCCATCTCAGTATTCTTTGTTAATAAATTATTTAAATTTACATTCATCTATTGTTCTTAATACACAATATTGGGATGGATCTCAAATTTGCTTCAGGTAATTGACGTGGATATTTGTTTTGAAGGTCACCACCGTATCGTTTTCTCATCTGGGGATATCAGCGTATTAGGGTGAGCACACTTATTATAATATATAAACTGCAAGTAATCTTATCCTAATGTTATTGCTGGTTTATGACATATTGAGGATTCAGATCAATTAGCAAGCATTGTAATTTAAAAGATAATTCAGTGTAACTTATATCTTCCAAATTCGATTATCGTAGCGCAAATATGGATTATCTGGGCCTAGCACCTGACAGGCTCTCTTATTATAGTAACCAAAGGGCATGTACACTACCTTAACCTTCTCGGCATTTGCCGGAAATCGCAATACCAGATTTAATAATAGCCACATACAGTAATTGCCTCTCAATATCTATGGCCTTTCACTACTTTGTAACGCCGCACGGATTTATTTGAAGCCCGTGCGTTCATAAGTGTAACGACACAAAGCAATTCGCCGACATATTGCTTAAATTAAATTCAATTCAATTTACGCAACACCAATAAGAACAAAGCGAATTTTGCCGTTAACCATTTGTGTGAAAGTAATCAATCAAGACTGTTTAAGCACGTCAATTTAACATGCAAGTCAGTTATCATGTTTGGCTTCTACTGTGCAGTTCTCTGACGTGCTGTCTGCTATCGTCAGATACGCTGGTTTTTGGGCTTGCTTTACACACATTGGCAATTTCAAACACGCCAATCTTTTTGCAGTACAACAAGAGTTACGACACAGTTACTGCAGAACTTCAACGAGTTTACTCAGTGGGATTTCAACGCCACAACAGAAGGAACCACAACCCAAGTCAACCAGAGCTGGTTTCAAGTGTCTAAAAGTACTTCTTGGCACTGCTACACTAGCTGACCTTCTCGGCATTTGCCAGAGAACGCAAGACCGGCTCTGTTAAAGGCCTCTCAACTGGACTAACTTAGTCTTCCTTGCACTCAAACTAACTTTGTAACATCGTGCAGCATTTACTGAAAGCTGGTTCGATTACACATGTTTGAGCTTGTAAACGCCCCGGATTCAAGTAAATGCCTTACGACGTTACACACTCGGGTAAGGTGCTCTTAATATAGATATTGTTATGATAGGGGGGTCTTTAACAGGGCCTGGTCGTGCGTTCTCCTGAATTATTCAGAGTGTGAAGATGTCCTAGAGCCTTGGGTGGACTCTGGTTGTTGTTGCTCCCGTTGTCGTGTTGTAATCACGATGTGGTTAACGTCGTTCAGGTTCTGCAATTAATTGGCTCGTCTCGCTGGTTGTACCGCAACAAGATGAGTCACAGATGTAGCCAATTGTTGGTGAAACTATCAAATCACCAGCGTAGGTATTGACAGCCGACAGAACGCACACGCGTAACGCAAAGCAGAATACAAATGCGACAACTGACTTGCATGGTAAATTGCCGTGCTTAAATAGCATGCCATAGTAATGTATGTATACTTGCACACTATTGGTTAAACGGCAAGTTTCGCTTTTTTCTCATTGGTACAACGTAAATAAAATTGAATTTTATTTACGCAATATGTCGGCCATTAATTTGTGTCGTTACAACACTTTCCTCTCTGACAAAAAAGGAAAAAATTCCTCTCTGCGAGGCTAGATAAGAAATGTATGACAGAGTTCGAAAAGAGTTAAACAAAATATGATGAACCATAAATGCTGGGCTTAAATATGCTTGTTGGTTGCTTCAACAATGATATGATGCCAGGTAACCACTAGGAATTGCTACACAAATTGTTAGCTCTAGTGATCGGTCATACCGCGTGAGGCAAAATAGAGCAGTGTAAGATTTGGGAGCCGCAGCGTGAAGATTTCGAGGTAAATCGCCTCTGAATTTGCCAGGTTTAAGTTAAAACCTAAGCAGGTTGGATCGTCGTCAATGTGTTTGTATACGACAAAAGGAGCTAGAGTGCTCGATGTTGTGGTCATGACATTTGTAGAGTGGTCTTTGTGCAATTGATGAAGTTGAGATTTGCATTGAAAGTGGCCTGTACCATGATATAAAGCTGATCACTACTTAGTGTTGCTACACGAAAGCGTTAGCTCCAAGTAGCTGATCATACCAAAATAGGCAGTGTGATTTCATGTGTGAGAAATACATTATAATGTAAAAATATATACATTAAAATCAAGGTAACTGCATAAAAACATGTACACGAACATTGCCTCAGAGATGGCATAATACCAAAGAACTGTTAAAAAATGCTACACAATTGTTAGCTAAGAACAGCTGGTTATGCCACGTGAGACAAATACGAAAAATAACGTAAGGTTAAAAAAAATTTGATACGTAATGTTAATGTTAAAACAATATCAATTACGCGTTATACAAAGCAGGCTATTGAGATTGTGGGCAGATGGAGCCTGAGACGTGTGTAGAAGTTTGAACGCTCTCAGGATCAGGCGGTTCGATAAACGGTTTCAATCTGTCTATGCTTACTGATGTCGGTGTAGCGCCTTGCATGATTGTTTTGTCCACCTATGTTGGATGGTCCACGTACTTGGATGTCTTCCGTATTTATTATTAGCGTATCGTCTAGACGAGCCTTAATTATGCCTAATTCTGCAGTTAAATTATTCATTTGAGAAGTCAATGCCTGAATCAACGTTTCCAACCCATCAGAAGCCATTTTAAATGTACAACAAATGCTTTATTTTTACTCAATTATATATAGAATTTTGCTCGCACAACGAGCATCGATTTAATAAAACAAATTTACACATTAATTAATTTATGTTCACTTCAGCTCTAAGTCTGCTTTTCTCATTGGGCTGACTGCTTCATTCTTATACGGACGCTTCTGCGAGGAATTTCTGTTGAAATAATGTCTGCCCTAGATAAGACCCTTTGTTCATTATTTGTCTTAAAGGTGGCCATTGCCACATCTCCCCCCCCTCAGGAATCGGCTTTCGCACTCTGCTTAAACGATCCAGTGCCACAGCTCGTGGTCCATCGGGCAGGCTAACAAAAACAGTATTGTGCTCTGCGTCCACCCTCTCCACGCGATACGGCCCATCATTGACAGCCTGCAGTGCCATGGGCTCGACCTTCGCTACCATTACATAGTCGCCGACCTTTAGGCGAGTGCGTGTCGGTTGCCTTGCATAGCCTTGTCGCTGTGTGGCGCCTACATATTCAGTTAACTGTTTTAGTCGTTCCTGAATATCCGCTATGGTGCAGCGCTCATGGGATCCTTGGATTACCGGTTCACCTGGCAGTCTTATGTGTCCTCCATAGACCATGGTCGTTGGAGCGAATCCTGTAGCTGTTGAGACAGTAAAGCGCATGGCCCGCTCGACCAAATGTAATTTGTCTCTCCACGTTCCCGGGCTCTCGTGGCACCAACATCGCAGTACCTCTTTCATCGTCCTATGTGCGCGCTCAGCTGTCGCATTGGTTTGCGGGTGATAAGTGGCTGTGCGGGAATGCTTCATGTCAAGGTCTTTGCACCACTGATTAAATTCTTTCGACTCAAACTGTGCGCCTTGATCGGTAACAATAACTTGTGGTGCACCGAATCGACTGAGCCATCGCTCTTCTAAGCACGTTATAATCTTTTCTGTTGTGATCTTCTTCAGTGGTACAAACTCGACCCATCGGGTAAACTTATCGACCATGGAAAACACATAGGACACGCCGCCGCGAGCTACCGGCAGTGGACCTACCAGGTCGATATGCAGAAACTCGTTCCGTGCAGTGGCATTGAAAGCAATCGGAGTGACTTTTTCTCGTTTTTGTGGTTTACAACGTTGGCATGTAGTGCACTGTTGACAATAGCTACGAATTTCTTTGGACATGCCAGGCCAATACAATCGTGACTGCAATGTCTCAATGAGCCGCCCAGCGCCGGGATGTCCTAACGTTTCATGCCAAAAGGCCATTAATTCTGTTCTTATAGATTCTGGCACAAACCATTGCACTGTTTGTCCTTCTTTCCGCACCAACAGGCCGTTCTGTAGACTCAACGTTTTATATGGTGCAGACACCCCTGTGCCGTTTTTTAATTGATTAACTATTTCCTGACATGTAGCATCTCTACCCTGTTCTTCAGAGACTTTTATAAGCGGCGAAACCCGCACAGCGGAAATTCTGCTGAGCGCATCGGCCGCCGCATTCTCGATTCCTGCTCTATGATGAATTGATATATCGTACTCTTCTAGTTCTTCAATGGCTCGATGTACACGTTTCTTCTCAATACATAGTGATCTCCAATGCACTAGCGCTTTGTGGTCGGTAAAGACGTCCACGTGTCCCCCGATGACAAAATATCTAAACTTCCGCAGCGCCCATTGTACGGCTAGTAATTCTTTTTCTGTGACTGTATAGTTCTGTTCCGCCTTAGTGAGTGTGCGACTTATATATTGCGCAGGACGTCCGTCAGCTTGTAACACCGCTCCTATACCAATATCTGACGCGTCTGTAACAATTGACATATTACCTACCGGGAAAGTCAAAATAGTTGCATCTATTAATTTCTGCTTACATAGCACAAACGCTTGTTGAGCCTCCTCCGTCCAACGAAATGGTATCTTGGCACTAGTTAACTGAGATAAGGGCTGTTGCGTAACCGCCATCCCTGCGAGGTATGGTCTATAGAAATTCACCATACCAATAAACCGGCGCAATTGTTTTCTAGTAGTAGGCACCGGATAATCCCTGATAGGTTGTACATTCGAATCTAACGGCATGCATCCGTCCGCTGAGACTAAGTGCCCCAAGAACCGCACTTCTTGACCTATCTGTACC
This sequence comes from Eudiplozoon nipponicum, assembly GCA_029291075.1. NCBI lineage: Eukaryota > Metazoa > Platyhelminthes > Monogenea > Mazocraeidea > Diplozoidae > Eudiplozoon > Eudiplozoon nipponicum. The sequence continues at coordinate 41,532 of JAQBSW010004408.1, read as the reverse complement.
TTTTCTGGATTAAAATGTAATCGCCATTCTACAGCTTTGGCCAACATCTTCTGCAGCCTCACACGTAATTCGTGTTCAGTAGTGGCCCATATAATAACATCGTCTACGTAAGCTGTTGTACAAGTTAAGTCAGACACGAACGAGTCCATCATTCTTTGGAACACTTTCGGTGCGTTTTTAAGGCCAAATGGTACCCGGGTGAATTGGAAATGACCTTGGGGTACTTGTACCGCTAACTTCCATCGGTCTTCGGGCCGCACGCCTATTTGCCAAAATCCCTGTTTAAGATCAAGCACGGCAAACCATTTGCCTCCCGCTAGCTGTAAGAACAGATCACGCAGAGCCGGCATGGGATACGGGTCCGGTTTAGTTACTGAGTTCAATTGCCTAAAATCAGCCGCTGGTCGGAGCGAACCATCCTTTTTCGTAACATAAACCATCGGAGCACGAAAAACAGATGTTGACGGTTCAAGAACGCCGGCTTCTATCATTTCTTGGGTTGCACGAGTCGCTGCTGCTAATTTCTTTGGAGGAGCACCATATACTTTTGGTGGTTCGTAACCGTCATTTAGTTCTAGCCATAGCTTAAACTGGTCGACCGTCGGCCCTGGACGCTCGCTACAATCAGGCAGTTGGAATATAATGTTATATTGGGTTTGAAGATTCTTCCACCACCCAGGCAGACAACTGGTCTCCTCCTGCATCTTAGGGGTACATATAGACTTTATTGAACTTATTCCCTCAGGCCGCGATAGGCATACACGTTTATTTTGACAGTCTATCGTCTTAACCCATTTTCTAATGAAATCAAGTCCCAATAAGGGCGTTTGCGTATTCGAAACAACAAAAGACATATGATAGACATTTTCATTTATTAACAACTTCGTGTCCCACTCGCCCACAGCCACCATCGATGCGCCCGATGCCTGACATAAACTTGCTTTCGTAGGTTTTACATTGTTCAATGGCCAAGTCAATGGTAGTACCGACACATCAGCTCCAGTATCCAATTGCATTATTACTGGCTGTCCGTTGAAGAGTTCTAAAAATTTAACTTTAATGAAAATTCTTACATTTGGCAATGTTTCCCACACTTCCTTTTCTTCAAAGGCCATCTGGTTCGGACCACTTTTTTGTTTGTTCTGCTGGTCTTCATTCGATCTACCCGTCGGAGCCACCAAAGGATTAATATTTGTGCCCTGCTCTCTCCCACCTTTATTTGTGAGATTGTGCACCCTGTTACCCCACTGCACTGGCCGTTCTCGAGGAGCAGTACATGGGTTTTGCTGACGCTTATACGTCGTATTCGTCGGAGCTGGAGTCCTTATATACTGACTTTGCTTCCAGGCCACTGGCTGTTGCCTTCTGTCGCGGAACTGCTTATTATGCCGCGAAGAATTCCAATACGGTATGTCGCTCCTGTCAGATGTCGTAACTGGACCCATGCGTGGAGATGCAGCTGCCACTTTGTTTGTCATTATGGCCGAACTTTGAAGAGCCTGAAGTCTCTCTTCAAGGCCTCCCTGGGCGCTGGATATTTCACCGTATCTGGTAGGATCCAGCAGCATGAACATGATGGCCTCATGTGGTTGCAAGCCGGGTAAAGACTCGGTAAGCTTCGAGAACCACCGCTTGATACGTGCCATGGTATCCATGGGCATCTCAGCCATTAATGTTTTCGGGCTGTATAATTCTAAGAACTTTTCCTGAGGCCTAGCCCGGAAATGATCCAACACGCGTCTTTTGTATTCTTCATACGTGAGGTCAACCGGCAATTCCAATTGGACCGCTACTGTCCGGTCGACTTATTCCTGAACAGCTACACGCACAATAGGTGCTTCCAATGTAAATTCTTGGGCTCGAACTGATGCTTCAAAATTTTCGAACCACAACTGTGGCCTTTCCACATCTAGTGGTGCCAACATCGGCTTAAACTCTGATGACGATCTGAAATAACTCGTCGATTCGGCTGAAAACGCCGGCATATTTCCTCCTGATTCCTCTTCGGCGCGGTCGCCATTGTTTTGTCCACCTATGTTGGATGGTCCACGTACTTGGATGTCTTCCGTATTTACTATTAGCGTATCGTCTAGACAAGCCTTAATTATGCCTAATTCTGCAGTTAAATTATTCATTTGAGATGTCAATGCCTGAATCAACGTTTACAACCCATCAGAAGCCATTTTAAATGTACAACAAATGCTTTATTTTTCTTCAATTATGTATAGAATTTTGCTCGCACAACGAGCATCGATTTAATAAAACAAATTTACACATTAATTAGTTTATGTTAACTTCAGCTCTAAGTCTGCTTTTCTCATTGGGCTGACTGCTTCATTCTTATACGGACGCTTCTGCGAGGAATTTCTGTTGAAATACTGTCTGCCCTAGATAAGACCCTTTGTTCATTATTTGTCTTAAAGGTGGCCATTGCCACATATGTATTCATGCATGCACATATGTACGTGTGTATATGTTCGTGCTTGTTAATTTTGTGTTCATGAGGACACGTTTTCTTAAGCTCTTATGTAAATCAGGTTTACAGAATTGAGAGTTGTGTTGACCTCATTATTTTATTGTCCTAAAACTTTCTAAAACCCCGTCAGTACTATCCACCATCATAGTTATATAAATCAAGTTTTTGGACCTTAGTGAAGAATTATCCAATTTTAAAGCCGTCTTAATACCTACCAGAACTACCATAAATTACGCGTAATTTAACAGCTTTTTCGGTCACATTTCCAGATTTGAAAAGAACAAATGCGGGTTGATCCTCGATAGTCAGTTTGCTGTCGTACTCTGATGATGATCATGGAAGGTCGAAACGCGTCAGTGCGTTGCGCCTGGCGGTAGTTTGTTATGTTGTTCGACGACTGGTTAAATACAATGGGATTGGTGTTTACTTCAAGCTCGCAAACTTGATTTAAATAATTGTTACCTCCACCCGCGCAAACAATTATTGTTAAATTGTGTTGCCTATATATGTATTGCAACTGCATTTTCAGACATATAATACTACAGGGAAATTATGCGGTTTGCATTGCTGTCTATTATTACGTATATGGAACTGCTGTGGATAAGAACCGCCTTATGATTTTTATTTCATTACATTTACATTGAGGGTTGATCCTTTTTGGTATATTTGTCATCCTGCTCTTATAACCATTAACTGTTAAATCCCATTAGCTTTATTTTTTGTTCGATTTGTTTGAAAAATAGAATAGATTCTTTTCTTAAGTTAGAAAATATGTTTTGGATAATTGCTTTCGCCCAACATACTCCGCGCAATTGCCAATTATATCACAGGAACCATGAAAACTCGTCAGTCAGTGAAACACCCAGGCTGTGCGCCTGGAGATGTAAAGGAATCAAGAATTTACTCACCTACAAGTGCTATCTATTGTCCAGCAATAGTCGATTGCGGATACAAATCAATAGAATATAGCTCCGCGCAAAATCTTGTGTCATTTACAAGATACTTAATTATGTGTATGATGTTTCGCTGTCGTCTACAGTTGGTGATACTACTTGTTTGGTACCGAAAAGCCTCATTTATTTCGTATATTTGAGACACTTCTAAGGCTCTGCACGCAAGACATAGACAATCGTGTATGCTTTATTATGTTAGTTTGTGCTTATTCTTGAACAATAACCTTTATTTTGAAGCTCAGGATTTTGGGCAAGTTTCTGCCAATATTTTATCTTATGTCTTTTTGCGTCGTGCACATAGTTTTTTAACATTGCCTTTGTGACCATTACTTTTTCATCCTTTTTACGGCGAGTTGTAACCAAGTTTCTGTTTCCAGTTTAACTTCATTGGTTTAAATTACTTATTTGTTTATCCATGAATATAAACTCAGTCAAATTCATGTGGTTTTAGAAATATTTTTCTTGGAATTTCTAAATTACTCTAGGTGTCGGTTTATAAGTAGCTTATTCAATATTAAAACATATTCAATTAAATAGTAAAACCTTATGCATTGGAAGTAATTTCTATGCCTGTCATCATGGACTTTTGTGCATTTTCAGTCTAAACGAACATTTTCTTCCTTTTAATTTGTTCAGAATTGATAAGAAATGAATCTATGCAAAACTGAAGTTTAGCTACATTTGAGTGTTTTAAGTTTTTGGTTTTGATTTGTAGGAACTTCAGCCTAATGACAGGGAGGCTTTACAAACCGATCCACCAGCATTATTATGAATCTGTCTGATACTAAAAAAGATAATTATTAATAATTTAAAAAACAAATTTTCATGCTAGCGACAACGGTTGTCATTATGTACCGAGCCCAAGCATTTATTGCATTAAAAGTAAGACGAATGGTGACTGGCGACGCATAGAATTTTTTTGCGATTGGAATTATAGTTGCCTTCACAATTGCTCGTGTCGCCCTGTCAAGATACATTGAAACTTCGATCATACAGCATCAGACTCACCTGGAGCCATCTGTGCGTGAGACTGATCCTAGTTTCTTTACTAATATATGTATAAATGTACGCCTTGGTTGTGTTTTAATGTGTGTACTAGAAACTCTATGATGGAATTTATGAGTCAGTTTGGGGTGTGAGTCATGATTCTCAAGGTTAAATTATTAATTAACACATTAACTGAAAATTGATCACTCGTGAATTAATCGAATATTACGATCTAATTATAGCCTAACAAGTGCACGAGCTTGGTTAGTTTACTTATTGTCATTGCGCGCACGGCAAAAAACTTCGATATTGCGTAAATTTAAAAGGTTCAATTTGACGCGCGAATTTGACTGTATTGAGCGGAAGCATGACTTTTATGCCTTTTGCAAGCTGTTATTTAATGACTCCTCTTATTTGCTGCGATTAGATTTTCTTTTGGATACTGTAACTTTTTTTTATCTACAACTTGAGGATCTTAACAATTATTTAAATCAGGTTAGTGAACTTGGTATAAATCCTCATTCATTTTTGAATTTTCATTATAAATTGTTTTGTCTTGAAAATACACTCAATGTAGTCCACAATTAACAAAAAACACAAAAAAAACCGACATTTATTTTCAGTTTCATACATATCCCTATTCATATTTTTACTTCATTACTACCGTGTGTATACAATTATGCGTAGAATTTTTTATAATTACATATATATTAATATATGCAGTTCTACATGCATACATTTAGTATTCATAGTAGGTGTGAGTTTTGCGCATATCTTAGTTATGCTATAACTTTAGATATATTAATGAATAATTGTACCTCTTAAAAATTAGTATAACTTTAGAACTTCGAATGAAATAAAATTGATTAATCAGAACACAGCTAACATTTGTTTAACTATACTTATTGCAACCAAGATTCATGAGATAAATTTATAAATTATTAAAACGAAAACGAAGATTTTATCATTTTTGTTAGGTGTTGAAATAAACTTTATTGTTTCTTTCTCATTATCTCCTCAAGTATCTATTAATGAACATATCTTTATATATAAATTGGAAGGCAAAACTGTATAGAAATATTTAAACATAGAGAGAATATGAAAAAGGGAAACCAATCAATTGCGTGCGTCACCTCCAGTTCAAGCTCAATGCCTGAACATGCTTCTTCTGTTTGCATAAATCCGGCTGCAATTTGTTTATCCATAAGGCTTCGTATTTGGCTAGCTCCCTTTTGTTTTTCCATTTAGTAATTACTTTGAATGCTACGTTTTGAGAACATACGTGCGATGTTTCGACGATGTGTGCAATTGCAGACGTGTATTCACCATTTGATTTAAGACAGGCGTTTAAGTTACAATGTTCCCTCATTCGAGTAATTAACCGTCTGGTCGATCGTCCTACGTAAGTTGATCGACAACTTGCGCATGTATATTGGTAAATAATATTTGATGTTGATTCATAATAATACCCGTCGCAATATAAGACGTCAACTTAAGCGCAGTCTAAAAGGCGATCTCGAAAACTTTTGGAGCAGAAAGGCTGAAGAAATGGAAGTAGCTTTCGCGTCAGGTAATAGTCGCTGTTTGTTCCAAATTATTCGCGCAACAGGACCGAGAAAGTTAAAATTTAGCGAAACTATAAATGATAGTAACAACGATTTAATAACCGATAAAATAAGTCGTCTTGACAGGTGGGCTGAACACTTTAGAGACTAATTTTCTTGGACACCCGCGTCATTTCCGATTCCAGAAAACATGTCTGCCTTAACAGTGTGGAATGTTAGTCCCGAAGAACCATCCGAGTTAGAAGTACGCGATGCAATCCTATTTCTTAAACGCTGCAAAGCCGCGGGCCCCGATGATTTGCTTCCAGGATTGTTTAAGGATGGTGACGATATAATTTCTGGAGCGTTGACCAAACATTTTCATACTATATGGAATGACCATCATTCCCATCTTCAAAAAAGGTAATCGTAATTTGTACGATAACCATCGTGACATTTATATCACCGTCCCTATAGCCGACTTTCTAGACTTCAAGGGTGCATTTTATTCGGTGGATCGCAGTGTTTTATTCTATATTTTGTCGAAAAGCTTTGTGTCCACAAAATTTGTTAATATTTTACGAGCTCTCTGCACAAATACTTCTTGTTGCGTTTAGGCCTACAACGAATTAACGCATAACTTTACAACCAGAAGTTATGTTCGTCAAGGTTGTTTACTTTCCCCAATTTTTTAAAATTTTGTAATCGATGCTATTATGAACAATACTCTACCACACATTCAGGATGCAGGAGTTGAAGTTCTCCCGGGCGATAAACTAGTCGATCTTGACTATGCGGACGATATCGTACTGTTATTCGATAATCAGGATGCTGCCCCAGGCCACCTTGAATAGATTAACAGGCGTTGTTCCGTCTTTCAGTATGAAATTCGCACCCTCTAAATGTAAGATACTGTTACAGGATCACCCGCCACTCACTCCAACGTTGCGAATGCAGAATGAAGATCTAGACATAGTCGTCAGGTTTACATATCTTGGGTGCTCTGTCAATAACGTAGGCAATATGTTTGACGAGGTGAGAATACGGATCGCGAAAGCTAGAGTAGCTTTTTTTCAACCTTCGTTATTTAAGGAGAAACGCAAGTATTTAACTCTGCCTTGAAGGTCGTGTGTACAATGCATCTGTACGCGCAGTCTTACTATACGCTAGTGAAATTTGGCCTCTTAGAGTTGATGATTTGAGACGCTTACAGGCATTCGATCATCATTGTTTGAGAAGTATAGCACATGTTGTTTACCAACAACGAATAAATAACGGTGACATCTGTATACGTATTTTTGGATTTGTCAATAAGTGCTCGTCGTTAGAAAAACAAGTGAGGCTCCATCAACTTCGTTGGTTTGGTCGCGTTTTGCGTATGCCCCCATTTCGATTCCCCATTAGAGTTCTCTTTTCTCATCCAGCACCAAATTGGCGTAAGAAAAAAGGTGGGCAGATTTTGACATGGCAGAAACAATTGAAGTCACTTACATCCAAATTGGGTAGTATAGGACCCACTCGTCTGCCAGGATGGGGTCCTCGTGCGCATTATAGTTCTTGGTTAAAAACCGTTAGCGATATGACATCGAATCTGACTCAGTGGCGATCTTGTTGGAGATGTCTAGTAGAATCATCTTGGTAACTTTCTTTTCGTAGTAGGGCAGAGTTAGCTGCGAGGTTTGGTTTGTTTATGACGTGATACAGTGAATTCCGCAATGAAGCTGCATTGCTGATTTCGCTTTGCCCGAATGCTAACTTGGCCATAATGGTGTTGTGAAGAGGTTTAGTTTATCTCATTTCTGTGAGTTATCCTGATAAATTTACTCATAGTAGCAAGGTATTCCTCTCTGTGCCTCTCTCTCTCTCTCTCGTAAATTTCACTAATAATTTGTCTAAATTTACTTATATACATTTTTTACTCCTTATGGTTATATGGCAGTGAAACGTTTGTCACTTTTGACTTCTGTATTGCTGGCCATGATGATGATGATGATGAAAGGCAAGTGTGTTACCCTAAATAACACTCGTAGTTTAGCTGCATTAAATGTGCGTGTTAATGCCGCTTCAACTTTCTTTTGTACCATTCGGGAAACTTCATCTCCCTTAAATGGGATGTTCAAGTAGAGTGTTTTCTTTTCTGGTCCGTAATACGTCTGTTTCTGTTTAATTCCCCTTTTAATAATTGATTCAATTAATTGTCTATGATAGTTATTAGACACACACACACTCTCTCTCTATGTTTAAATATTTATATCTTTTTGTCTTTGCACACGGGAAGGGTACAATGGATTTTATTAAAACTCGCATTTCAGAAAAAAACTTTACTTGTCATGTGTTAAAATGAATCAATGACAGAAAAAAATTTCAGATAAGATCAAAATGAATTGCACAGACAAGCAAAGCTAATGCGAAACGCTTCTTTCATCCATATAAGTTCAGTTACATGCTTATTTATATACATTCATACTTACAGTCATATATAGATGCATACGTACATACATGTATACACACACAGCTATACATAAATACATACATACATACATACATACATACATACATACATACATACATACATAAATTATTACATGTATACATAAAACATACCAACACACATGCATGCATGCATGCATGCATACATTAGCATGTAAATACATATGCATATGAACGAAGATTCTTATATCCCGCATGTTGGGTTCCTGAGACTGATATGCTATTAAGTAAGAACCAACCTCGCCTTTCAACTGGACACTGTTTACTCCTAAAAACTCACAGACTTCTTCCCATCGAAATATTTATTGGCCGTTGGGAGCTCAATGCTGTATAATTGAGCAACCGATATTTTGAATCGTAGTATTCAGCGATGAGATTACGGGTCTAGCGATTCGGATTCTAATAATCTAGCCGAATTAACTCCTTGGCGTAACGAGCTGAATTTGTTATTTGTTTTCTAAAAATGGGTTAATGCCAAATCAATTGGCGCTCCTTTGCTAGATTTGACGATGATGGTAGCTCACAGAGACGCCGGACACTACATTTTGGTCTTTATTAATGAATCATTAAGCTCAACTGTGTATGACCTAAGCCAAACAAAGCGAATATATCGATTTACGAAGCTGTCCAGGTACCGGAAAATATATTTGTTCATATCATATGTTCCAGCAGCATACAGCACTGGTAGTATAATTTCCTTAAAGATTTTGTATTTAATGTAATTTACGGCCGATTTTAAAGTGATTTGCATTTTTTTATGAACTCTGCTGCTGCGAGTTTATGAGGTAGACAAACGTGTTGTAACCTGACATCAGGGCACCGCTGGGCACAATCTTTGGCGTTGAATAAAAATAGCCATATTGATCGTTTTCGATCATTATTCTAGTGTTCGACCTCTGTTTAAACTAACAGAGTAACGTCGTCTGCGTATTAGAATTCAGCTTGCTAGCCACTGTAACCACTGGTTTCCACTTCGTTAGACAATCCACAACAAAAACTACGTCAACGGCACAATTTAATGCCGATTCCTTGTTAAATACTAGAACCGGGCTTTAAGTAGTCGCGTATCTTTGGCAAGCCTTCGTTGTGTCGCGTTGGTAACCATTGAAGGCGGCTGATTAGTCTAGAACAACCACGATATTGGGCCGCTGAAACTGATGGCGAAACCTAATATTGCGATGGGGTGCAGGAAATTGGTTCACGCATCCCTTTTTCAGGCAGACCCCGCCATGATTCACCTCGTTCACTTCCATCACTCTTCGCTATTCCTTTTGCAGTGAGCATTCACCACCACTTTGCGTGTACAACAGTAAAAATTGATACTCCGTTAATTGTGTGGAGTACTAGTGTAGCCTTTTTGGCATTGGCATTCTTATTTATTTGACGGGAACGCCATATTTAAATCAAAGTTTAAATAATTCAAAGTTGTTTTAAAACCTCAAGTACGTATTTTGTGGTACCTTTTATACGTGAATTTTATTTCGGTTGCAAAAGTCGCCATTTTAGCCAATTTTCGTACTGAAACTAAACTTTTAACAGAAGAGTGTGTTCGTCATATGCCCTATTTGGATTTAACATTTTTTATGATGGAGGTGCGTTACTAAGGTTTCTTTGGTTCATGCTTGCAGGTGCTACATCTCAAGATGTGTTTAGCTTACAAATTTAAAAAAAATAGACCTAGTTTTGTCGTTTTTCGTCATATATTTTATTTGTTCGTTTGGAAGATTCCGCTGTACCCCCTTGATCCTTGAATAAATGTAGATCTTTGAATAGTCTTTTAAAATTAATAGATCCATTTGCTGTTTCGAGGGTAGATAGAGCAATTGTTAAATGAGATCGTATGAAAACTTTTTACTTTCTTTCTACTTTGCAGTTTCTGTCATAGCATGTGTTGTTAATGTTTATCACGTATATTCACCTCCGTGTTATTTGTTGGGTTGATATAAAATATGCAATTGTGTATTAGGCAATGTGTGCCTAGTAGCGAATAGTTTTAAATATTTCCAATGTTAGAATGAAGGAAATTTACATGAGATTATATAATTTCTTTCTTGTGGTCCTACTTTAACTAACTTTTTACTAGGTACGCAATAGCTGATACACGAAAAGACTGTTTACCACCAAAAGTTATGGCTTTAATGTTCGTAAGCACAATTTAGGCCCTCCTCCCTAGGATCAAACTTATTCCTTAATACAACAAAAATCTCAATTTCGCATATTTCACTTAACTATGACTTTAAGCTCTAGTGATATCATGATTGTAATGTTAAAAAAGGGGTCAGGAGATTTTGTGTTTTAATCTATGGTGATGAAAAATGCTTAGAATATTCGTAGATTTATAATTTATTTCAAATAACACCTACCGGTTTGAATTAGTATTGAAACAGCCATACTAGCGAAATTCCGTTCTTACACTATGGAACGACATGGATAAGGGAAATTTTAAATTCCTCATAAACTTTCAGTCATTCATCTTTTTATTGTGCTTTAGACTAAACGGTCTGTTTCTCAATTCGCAACCATGAGTGCAGCCCACTATCAGCGTATATCAGCTGCTCGCTATTCGCCAGACGGCAGTGTTTTAGTTACCGCTTCGTACGACACTAGCTGTATAGCGTGGAATGTGCCTGCCTACACGCCACTACAAACATTCTGGTACGTTTTTCTCGAATTTTCACTACCATTAAAACAGTTAATAATCGCCCTGGTGTTCGTGTCCCTTTTTCCGGACACACCTTCATAAGAACCACTATTTGCGCTAAGTTAAGCAATGCAGTAAGCATAAATAGTATAAAGTAAGTACTTGCTTTACTCCATTTTTGCTTTCTATGTTGCTTAATTTAGAGAAAACGACGATGTCTCTGATTGTGTTAAAATAAGTTAAATAAGATTTTAACCCTTATAAATGATATGTGAGAGATTGCTCCATTACACACAGCCATTGCACGGTGCCGTTCTCTTCTGCAGTCGGTTGTACGCGAAATCGCAGAATGAGTGAGCAAAATCGATTATGATTTGAAGTCTCGAGTCGAAGAGCGCTCGTTACTCAATGCACCTGACTGCAGACGTAAGTACCGTCATCACTCGCAAGCGCTCCAGCGAAAACTGTGTTCGAGGCGAATGGCGACGCCATCTCTTTAGCATAACAGAATGTGCACGCACACCAGATGATTCACAGTGGACCTATAATTGCCTTGGTTGGATTTATGCTTGTCTTTCGTAAAAGCACAGAGTCATTACTTTAGATACCAATTTTTAATATTTTTATTTTTATTCCAGAGTAATTGTTGTTTTATGGTTCTGTGAGTCTTTCACGAAATTTTCAGTTCAAAGTTTATAGTTTCAAATAGCGTTCACATCTTTCTAAAACAATAATTGCCTTTGTATTATAAATTTATCAAATTAATGTTAGTATTCCTTGTGCAACTTGGCTATTGCTGCATACGATGCATCTTTCCTCTGTCGCTTTAACAACTTCCAGGTTGATTGCCTTGCAAGTCTATATCTTTTGATTTTAGTACCACTTTTGAGTTTCGATTGTGCAAACCATTTGTTTTTAGATTGTTAACGTGTATTTATACTGTGCGATTACAGTCCTTTTAATCAATGAGACACAATGTTCTCAGCCAGCACCAAATTGGAGTAAGACGCAAGCAGGGCAGAAGTTCACGTGGAAAAATGAATTAAGGCCAGGCACAAAACAGGATGGGACGCGTGTATTCATGATAGTTCACGCTTGGAGACACTACAGGAAATCGCATCAAATCGTACGCAGTAGCGACATTGTAGGCTTCCAGCGGTCATCTTCTTAATCGTCCTCTCTCTTGATGACAGCGGCAACTGCGAGGTTTGCAACTGTTACGAATATATGCAGTGAATACTGGACGGAGGCTATATCGCCAATGTCATTTTGCCTTTGGCCTATTTGCTCGGGTTCACGCTGTGGTCACGCTAAATTCTGGCAATTACATAATGAGCTACTAATGAGGACGAGATCTGTCTACTAGATGAATTGCCTCTGCTATCTTAAACGACGCTTTATTTATTCTGACGGCCTATATATCAAACACTCTGCCATACATCTTCGATATAATATAATTTCTCCAATTAGTATGATGTCTGCTATATAATGTCAGATCGGGCGTGGTTAGTTAGAAATTTAGAGCATAGAGATGCCAAAAGGCTCTATTTTACGAAAAGTATTTTTGAAGGAAATGACGGTTTCGTACTGTGTGTGGTGTAAATCGATTTCAAAGTGAATGTTCGATTCATCATTCATTAAATTATTAATATTTTCTTCTTTACCAAGTTTTAAGTTATTTCTCGTAGTTATGTTAAAGAGAATCATACTTTACTAAATGCTAAACCATTTCTGTCTCTGTTGATATTATTCATTTCTGTCTTAGCTCTTCATGGGTCGAAATCTACGCACACTTCTATCTTTCTCTCGAGTATTTTCGTGTAACTTGCTTGTGGTATTCTGTCATCTATTACCGGTCAATTTAGCTGCTACTTATCAATGTTATACTCGACACTATAATGGATACTATAATTAATTTTTTGTTTTAAATTTTTAATCTAAGATGCTGACATCGGAGTTCTCCTAGACTTCGTATTAATTAAACATTGCTATGAAGGTGATAGCTTTCAACTTTTCAGCAATCAGGATTTCCTTGAACGACTTGAATAGATAATTAACCGTCATTATATTATTATACTTATTTCAACAATGTAGATTTACGTGCAGTGACGTTATATGCTAGTTAGACTTGTATCTTCGGAGTTGAAGATTCTGGATACTTACTGGCGTTAAATTGCGAGTATACTTCAACTTGTTGCGCGGACTTTGATAAAAATATTTTGTTCAAGCTTGCGAACATAAGCTAAACACGAATCCAAGTTTGTACCCACAATTGCACATCAAAGCAGAACTATCGCCTGTCACGCGTACTAAAACCTTTCTACTTTCCAAGGTCACCACGTTCCCAATAAGGACAAAACCAGTCTACTGGACGAATCGCCTTTTTAACCTAATAGAATTCTTAGTTTATACTGACAAATGTATGTAGAAAAGGGGTCAGGCGTTTATATGAAGATCGCAACCTCGATTATAATTATTTTTATCACCGCCCGCGCAACCGATGTTCGTTTAATTAGACAAATATTCAATTCAATAACACTTCCCCTCCATCTAAAGGAAAGGCTAATGTATGTAAATAAAAGGGTCAGGTGTTTATATCAAGATCACAACCTTGATTAAAAGTAATTTATTTTAAAAGTTTAAGAACAACTGTTTGAGAAACATAGCTCATATATTTCAGCAACAAATAATAAACAACGCTGAAACATGGTGGCGTTTTTTGCAACCAAATATGAGGGCCTCTTATTTTAAAATAGATTACGAGAGTCAATTGCGTTGGTCGTCTTGCATTTTACATATGCTTTCAATTCGATTTTTAAGCAATACACTTTTTCACATTCAGCATCAGGTTAGTGTATGGTGTAAGGCGAACAATTTATTGCGCGAGAAATACAATTTAACTTAGCCACTATCAAAAGGTATTGAACTTTAAACGACTAAGCCTATTAAAGAAACTGGGAATTACATAATTACTTGATCCATGTTGTGATTCATGTAGAACTGTTCACAGTTCCTTTCTTTTACGGTAATGTTTTGAATACTTTAGTCGGTATTCTTCATTGACCCAGAATTCAACCCAGTTCTTAGTAACAAGCTCAAGAGTTGCTTCTTTACTTGCGTATATTTTATTCTTCAGTGGAGTTGCTGCTGTTTTTCGATTCTAAATATTGTTTAAACGAATAAAATGTTATTTATAAACTGATTGTTGCATAATTACCTGGTCTGTATTGTGACTAGAACATGATGGCTACCAGTTTGTCCATTTGTTTAAATTACTTCTTATATCATTGTGTGTATCCTTCATCGGTCCCAAATTAATAAAGAAAGTGTGCTATTTTATTTTGCCGTATCATTCACACTTCTGATAGGTTACTCTCATAGTAGCTACCTAAATTATCACTAGATAAGCGAGTGTCGCTTATGTTTTTCTCTCTAAATCTACTTTACAGCGAAGGAGGTTAAATTGCAATGGCTGAATTTTAATATACAATGTCTTTGATTTAGACTTATTTATTGTACTTACCATGTGGGATGAGGCAATTAAAAGTGACCTCGTGGGTTACGAAAATTAATACATTTGAACTCAGCCGCTATCAGAAATTGTTCGTCTTCTACGCTTTGGTCAACGTGTTCATTCAAAAAGAATACTGGTGCGGTATTGATTTGTGCCATCATCTCATTTCAGTTCGTGTTTTGCGACAAAGTTCATTGTGAGCGGAGATCTTGTAATTTAGGTTATGCTGAAAAATAACTTATTATAACTGGTATAAATATTTTTTTATTTAAACTGGTATAATTTATGTATCGTACAGGCGTCTAGTAGATAAAGTTAATATACAATATTTATTGAAATCTTTCTATTGATTAGATCCGTACTATTTTCAATCAATAGTCTTAAGTTTTTCCCATTTTTCGAGTATATGTTGCAGCGAAGCATCAGCAATTTCTGCTCGTGTAATGCTGTCTAGGTTGATTATGTTGATTCTCATAATGATGTCGATGACTAATCAAATGAGGGGAAATATAATTTTGTTGCATTTGATACTGTAATAACATTTGCGCACTGTTCGCTTTACTGTCTGTATAATTTTACTTTCTGCTTAATTTTAGGCACATGGGCGAAGTACCCGGGATTTTACAGCGTGGCGGGCTTAACGGATATCATATTTACGACATTGCGTTCACTTCATCTGGATTCGAATTTTTTACGCTCTGCGAAGATGGGTAAATTTCAATCTTAATGCTTTTGTTGCATGTTTTTCGTTAGCGTTATATTTGCTAATTTCACTAAAATATCCACTACCTTGATCCGTAATAGTAGCGTCTTGTGGCCTGACTTATCGAGGAGGCTGGCTTTGTACACCAGAAGCGTTATGATGAACAATGACAATATTAATGTGATATATTCATTTTTTGTATGCATGTTAGTTCAGCCATTTTTATGTATTTGTAATATTAATTGTGAAATAAATCGTGTATTGAACCATACATTTATTATAAGGCAGGTGTGCACAACACAATTACAAAGACCATTTTCCTTTCGCAAGATCTAAACTCAACTGTAATATCTGGTACTTTGTCTAGTAATTTCGAAATATAAGCGGGATTAAGTTGTACTAATTACTTAAAGTATACAATAACAAAGAGAAAACTGGAAACGCACGTGTTGAGGCACGAGCACAAATACACACAATTCACCAGTTTATTTTCAACTCATGACGATCTTCTTTTGTTTATTTAGCTGAGGATAAATGATGATGCAAACACCAGCTTCGGCTTTGCAAATAGCAAACATTTCCGCAATATCTGAACACATTGTTTATAAAAATCAAACTCCAAATCAAGAAGATTTCAATGTGGTCTTCAAAGCAAAAAATGAAAAGGTTTTACACATCGAAAACTATTATATGCAGCATCCATAATCCTCAGTTAAGTAACCAAAATAACTTAGTGGATGATTTGAATGAAAATTGGCGAATTGTTTGTACGTGCGTGCATATTTTCACCTCAGTATGTGCATAACGTATTTTTTCATACAACTTAATCCTCCTTTCTTTCAAAAATTAACCTACTTTGCAATATATCTATGCTTCAATACATTATTTGTTTGTAAATTCACATTTCATATACATCTTTCGTTAAAAAAGTATCGATGAAGCTCGAGTTGATTGTGTCATTATTTATTGTTCTCGACCTAGGGACAAATCATCACAAACATTCAAAACTGCAAAGCTGTGATTTTAAGGTCAAATTGAACCAGATCCTATTTGAGCATAATTTAAGGAAGATTCCGATCTCCGTCGATGTACACATGAATGCGTTTGCTACCTTGATATTCTATCACTTCAATTATATTGGTAAATCGATATGAATTAACGAATTGTGATCAAGCGAGCATTGCTTTTAAATGTATTTTTTGTTATCTTAATCAAGGTTGCGATCTTGATGTAAACACCAGTCCCATTATATAAATCAAACTGCCAATATAAACTAAGCATTGAAGGATGTTATTATTTGCGGACCAGGATTAATTGAAATTACCTGATCTGCGTTTTGACTAACGCAGCCTTCATTGTTCCAGTAGTTTTCTTTTGATAAGATATTTCGGCCTAACTTACCGTAGGCCTTCATCAGTTGCATTTCGCTTCTTACTTTACTTTACTTTACTGCGGCTGACTCCTTTTAGAGGATAAGCCGGCTCCATTGATATCCCGGATTAAGCCTCTCCATGCCGGGCGGTTGGCAGCCATTTCGGCACATAAAGAGGGCCAATGACGCGGACCATAAACATTGCGTAAACCTAGGAGTTCCATGTCCGATTTGATTGTTGCAAGCCATGTCTTCAGTTGCCCACCTCGGCGGCGGCGCCAGTTTGCACATTGACCAGGGTTCATCACCTGCCGTACCAGTTCGTCTTCGGGTTTGCGTAGTACGTGTCCGAACCATTCAAGTCGACGATGTTGGATCCAGACGGATAGTTGCATGATGTCCCCGCATTGGTGACGAACAGATGCGTTCGACATCCGGTCCATCCATTTTGTCTTTGTGATGTACCTAAGGCACCAATGGTCGAATACTTCAAGCTTTTTGGAGTCCTCAGAACGTAATGGCCAAGTCTCACAGCCATACAGTAGCACAGGGCGAACAGTAACCTGGTAGACTCGGATTTTCGTTTTGAGGCTGATTTCACTTCTTCTCCAAAGTGAGTTCTTCAATTGTAAGAAAGGAAGTCTGGCACGGTCGATGCGTGTCCGGACTTCATTCTTTGCTTGACCAGTTGGAAGTATTTTTGAGCCAAGGTACGTAAAATCGTCGACTGTTTCGATTGGGCTGTCGTACACCGTGAGCTGCTCATCAGATGAAGATACACCGATGGCGAAGGCTTTCGTTTTGTCGGCATTGATTTCCAGACCAACGGCTGATGAAAACTGGGCCACTTGATCAAAAACGGTTTGCATGCTCCCAAAGCTGTCAGCAAGGAGAATAACATCGTCTGCGTAATCAACATCCGTTAGCCATAGGTTATTTGATACTTGAACGCCTCGGAACCCAATTAGCGCGTTGCTCAGAATCCAGTCAACCGCATAATTGAACAATATGGGTGACAAAGGACATCCTTGTCGAACCCCTGTGTGCTTCTAAGTTTAACAAAACGAAACAAATGAAGCAAGCGCGTTATTTCCTCTAGCCATAATATTTATAACTTCAGACTGACCTTTCATTAGATATGCGTTAACGTTTGTTTTACACTCAATGTAAATGACATAACTGAGAAGGCCTCCACTTTCAGGTGGGGGTGACCCATTATTCAGAAACACGTCATAAAAACATGCCATGAGTGATAAAACTAGAAGTCCGAAAGACCCATGCACATGTTAAATTTCAATTCAAACCAATTGGGTCGCACTCAAGATAGACTAGTAAATAACAGTTATTGTCATACCATTAAATAGGCGCAATATGCCACACATGTGCATGTGTATGTGTATACATAACTAAAAAACTTCTTTAAAATATAGTTGATACACATGTATGTACATATAAATGAAACTACAGTAAATATACATTAATTTACCCTTTGAAAACGTCAGACACATAATTACTTCTAAATATTGTATTGTTAGAATAATCTCAATAGGTAGGGTGGGGGTGCAAGACACAAAATTAGGGTTCAAATCACTAAGAGTTTTAAGACTTGTTCAGTAAGAGATGAATTTAGAAAGGCTATATTTTAATAATTATTTATCTATTACTTGGAATAATAAGTCAACTAATTAGTCAATTTTAATCCAATGTTCTTAATCTTTTACTGAGCAAGCTTCAGCTACAATTAATAAATCGCCTTTTCCCAAGCATAGCTAATGTATCTAAATCGAACCTAACGATATTTCAATAGCTGTTTCATTCATAATCATATCTCTATATTTAATTTCGATAGATTCTCTAATCAATAAAAGTCACCCTATTACGACTACATATTGTTATGCGTTTGCATTCCTCCCAGTTGATAGTATGCCCAGTCCCACTACATGACGAGCAATATCAGATTTAGCAATATGTCCATACTTACATGCAGTTTTATTGGGCGCATGGTCTCACCAATATACTTGAGACTACAATTATTGCATGGGATCTCATACACTCCTGATGTTTCTAAGGGTTCAATCTTTTCATTTTTGTTAGGAACTGTTTTAAATCTAATGATTTCACTTTCATACTTAGTATAGAGTCTGGTAATACCAAAACCTTTCGCTCTTCCTTCTCCTTATCCGCTTTCATGTACCTCAAACTAGGATTAAATTTTTTCACGACGTCCATCATTGTTGCATCTATTAAATGAAGAGTGTAGCCATTAGCCTTGAATATCTTGCGTAGTCTACCCAATTCTAACTACCTATGCTATATATCTGTTAACTTAAGACTTCGTAATGCTAATGACGTTAAGATACCGACTTTTATAATTAATTTGACATCCAAAAATGGTAATTCGCTTGATGATACCTTTTCTAACGTAAATTGGAGTTCGCTCATACGAATAGCTAAATTAAAGAAATTTACCATTTCATTATCACCATGGTTCCACATCATTAATATGTCATCCAAGAAACGTTGGTACAATTTTGGTTTCAGTGGAGTCTTATCCAGCAGATTATTTTCCAAATAATGCATAAATATATTTGCTATTAGAGCTGACGAAGGTTTTCCAATAGAGAAACCTCTTGCGAGTTTCCTGATGCGGACCGAATAATTAGAATACCTGATCTGCGTTTTGACTAACGTAGCCATTGTTCCAGTAATTTTCTGCTCAAACGAACATTGGTTGCAGGTGGTGAATTGCCTTTTCTACACTATACAATTCTTGGGGTTTATACTGACATATGTAAGTAATTAATGGGTCAGGTGTTTAGTATCAAGACTGCAACCTTGATTATAATAATTTTTATTTGTTTATAAGTGTGTGTTATCTTAATTTTAAATATGTAGGATGCGCTTCTGCCAAATCGTTCCCATAGTGTGTCCAATCGTCATTAAGGGGTGAGCAACTAAAGAAGGTTGAGTAATCCAGAGCCTCAGGTACCGGTATATTCGTGTACATAGATACTACATCTAAGCTTACTAATCTATCCTTTTCATCTAGTACACATTTATCAACAATTTCAACCAAATGATATGAGTTAAGCAAGGTATGTTCTAAGAAATAGGAATATTTTCTTATTCTATGGCACAAAAACTTTGAAATTTTATATGTTGGGGAGTGTTGTACATTCACTATAATTCTTAAAGGATTACCCGGCTTATGCACTTTAACTAAACCATAAACTCTGGGTGCAACCGTATCTCTTTGAATGAGAGTGTTACCATGCGTCGAATCCAATTCTTCATTAGCAATCATTTTATTGATTAATAATTTTACTTGCCCTTGTAACTTATCAGTAGGGTCTTTTGTTATTTTATTGTATACTTCAGCATTACTTAACTGTTCTATTATTTTATTGTCAAAATCGGATTGATTCATCAGAACTGTAGCTCCTCCTTTATCCGCTTTTAGACATATAACATTACTTGATACCAAAATTTTTTCTGAGACGTTTAACTTCATAGTTAGGCTTAACTTTATCCTCTTGGTGTGTTAAAACCATTGAGGCAACGTCTGATTCAAATTTCACCCTATCCTTATCCGAAAGAAGTTGTGCCGTTTTGACAGGCTCAGTAATTAATTCATTTCTAACCGATCATTCATTAGGAATAGTCATGTTCAAACCACGGTTAAGTAGTTCAACTTGATCTTTCTTAAGATTTAATGTTGATAGGTTTACTATTCTATTAGTCCCCGTTAAATTGTCATTTTCTTCGTTTCGTGCTAACTCAAAAGTTTGAGTCTGCACTTTGCCTCAAACCAAACATCTACTTGGTCTTGATGCATTCCTCAGAAGGAATGGGTAATATAGTTTAAAATCCAACTCACTATTCATTATACGTACTAGACCCTACAAAATAACAACACCATACCGAACACCTGCTGCTCCGAAAAAGCCTTAAATTCTGGCCTCGATCGACGTCAGTTAGCCCATGTTCGTGGTACGGATGATATCGTTCAATTAACTATATGATAGCTATTTACTGTTTGGTGAGCTGAAATTAAATACATGCAATTGTGTATTATTGAGTGTGTCTAGTAACAAATATTAGTTTAAACTTAACAATATGGATACGCAAAGCAATTATATTTAGATGAATATAGTGAAACTAATTAGTAATAGGTCTATAAGCGACGTATATATGTAATCTGTGCCTGTTTGCGTTCTGCCTTTGTTTTTTAGTATATTAATGCACGCGGTTCAAATTCATGTAGCTGGCACGGACTATGGAAGTTCCGATGGCCAAAATGCTCAAATATCATAGTGTCGACAAAAAAATGCAATAGTTTCGCAATTTTTCCAGACAATCATCTCTAAACAAAAAAATGACAGAGATATTTGCTTTTCAAAAAGTGACAAGATGAGATTACAATTTAATTTATGAGAATGAGTGTATCTCCAATAAGGTAGACCCATAAGCCAGACATCTGATAGAAAGTCGGAACGGTATTATTCTGATAGCTGGATTTGACTACTGCCAGTTGTGATGCTCCTAAAATTTGCACCAATTTCAAACAATATAAAAGTTAAATACTGTTTGTTGCGGAGAACTAATATGTATGCAAGTATGTATTAGGTGTTGCGAACCTGTGACCAGAAGTTCTGGTCACAAATTAACTAATGTGTTAATAGAAAAGTTACCTTGCATGTCTACCGCCAATACAACAAAAAATGATGTGAATAAACTTGTAATTGGGTATTAAGTGTTGCGCATCTAGTAGCATATTAGTTCAAACTGGACCAGAAGTAGAAACCAAAAACAACAAGAACGAAAGGTACAATCTCATATGCAAATTCGTTTCGTACATACCGGCGACTCATCGGTGGGGGTCAGTATTACGCCTTATAATCGAGTCGGTATATGGTACCAACACAATGAATTTAAAAATATGCTAAATTTAACCAAAAATTAAGAACTAAAACTACGTCTGAACACCTGGATCTCCATTAAATCTATAGTGTTGGCACCATGTAGCGACTCGGAAAGCATATTTTTGGTACCATGTACCGACTCAGCAATCATTGTGTTGGCACCCTTTACCGGCTCTATATATATAATTTATAATAAGTTGTATTCCGAAGGAGCAACTAACCCGAGACATTTTAACAGTTTTATTGATTTTTATTGATTTAAAGGTAAATCAAGAAATTCAAAAAAGGTACGTACTTTAGTGCGACTGGACTAATATAATTTTGGATCTTGATTTATCTTAAGCCAATAAAATTGATTTTAAAATGTATTATCAATTACGACCTGTTTCTATATATTTCGTTTTGTAAATATAAACTTATTTATCTTTTTGCTGTAATTGATGATTCATGAGGTAAACTTCCGCTGATTGCTGAGTTGGCTTCAAAAGATAACCATACGTTTATTAAGATCTGTGTTAGTTATACACTGCTGTTGCGGAGAATTATTATTTATACAGCCCTGCAATGGATGTTGCGAACCTAGTAACAAATTAGTCCAAACACGACCAGAAGGATAAAAAAATTCAGCTTTAACGGAAGGTATAATCTCATGTGCACATTTGCTTCGTGCTAACTGGCGACTCGTCAGTAGGAGCCGGTATCTTATCCTCTATCAACTATTTATTATGGTGAGGAATGTGGGACAGAGACACATCACAGTCGCCTATACGAATATGTATACCAGCGGCAGTGTTTCGAAATTGCGACTTCAAAGCCAACTCACTATACATAATATATACAGAACCTGCAAAGGGTAGTGACGGTATTGTTATTGAGTCGTTACTCCATAACAACACTAGGATAGGCGAATAGGTATATGGTACCAACACAATAGTTTCCGATTCGATACATGGTCATATTACCGAGCCTGTTTATAAATTTCACATTTAAAATCATCGTCGATTTAATATATTATTGCTGCAGTTTTAATTCACTTATTTGTTGGTACATATTTAAAATATGCTCTAGAGCACACGCGTATATAAGCCAGTACTAATTTGGAATTAGGTACGCATATTTAATTAAATACAGTTTATATTTTGGTCAGCAAATTTATAAGGAATATAACTGACTTAGACGAACATAATTTAACAACAATTGATTGCGCGGGTGGTGGTAACAGTTCTTTAAATCAAGTTTGCAAGCTTGAATTCAACACCAATCCCATTGTATTTAACCAGTCATCGAAAAACATAACAAAACTACCGCCAGCCGAACATAGTTTGCGCGAGTCGTTATAACAATTATTTAAATCAAGGTTACAAATATTTGTCAGTATAAACTAAACATTGTATAATGAAGCAAAGTAAATTTATCCAGTAGATTGGTTTCGTTCTTATTGGGAATTCTTCATGTACTGCCTAGAATTTGCTGCGGACAGGTCTCGAAATTGGACATGCCTTATTTGGAATCTGTTGCTCAAACCAGTGAGGTACCTCGCCATACGCGACTCACAATTTTCAGTTATTTACTAACTAATGTTTCTCGGTTAGGCTGTCTTTCAAGTGGAGCCTAAATGACATCTCTTTAGATCATAATTTCGAACTAACCATCCACAATCTTTAATACCATATCAGACACCAAGCTACCTAGGGAAGTGGTATTAAATTGAACATTTATATAATTAAGCGCAGATTGGTTGCGCGGGACGTAATAGCAATTATTTAAATCAAGATAACGATCATGATAAAAAATATCAGTACTATTATATATACATACATTTGTTAATATGAACCAAGATATGGATAATTTAGAACAGGAAATTAATTCAGTAGACCGGTTTCGGCATTGTTGGGATCTCTTTGAGTATTATTCATCGTTTGCTGTGGACAGGGCTCAAATCTGCGCACGTCTGCTTTGGAATCTGTTGATCTTACCACCGAGTCACAATGCCGTACGTTACGCACAACTTTCCATTATATGCTAACTAATCTACCTTGGTTTTAATCCACCGCACACGACTAATTAGCGCGAGACAAAATGAAAGGCATGCAAGTTTGTGCATTTCGTATATATTAATTGTGCTCATCGATATTTACTGAGCTATTGTTCTGATATTATTCACTTTTCATTATGCCATATATACACACTTTGTTCGTTTTCTGAGTTTTCATTTAATGAGCGTGTAAAAGCTGGACGACGTAATTAATTAAAATATATCGTAGAGTGTCGCAGAGCGGCACGGTTTACAGTAGATTTTGTTGCAAAAATTGGCGATTTCGTCACCCAAATATATAGTGGTTAAAGGGCGTAATACCGACTCCTACTGATGAGTCGCCAGTAAGCACGAAACGAATGTGCATGAGATTATAATTTCCGTTCATGCTGCCTTTGGTTTATCCTTCTGGTCACAACTGAACTAATTTGTTACTAGGTTCGCAAAACCTAATACATACTTGCATATATATTAGCTCTTCGCAACAAACAGTATTTAACTGTAATATATTGAATTGAATGATTTCATGCTTACCGCGAAATGTGATAACTGATATCGATCAAAGCCAGGGTGTATGGATCTGCTAGAGCAACAGGTGTTCAGAAATTGTTGTAATTCTCAATTTCGGTGAACTATAGCATAAATTGATATCCATCAGGTTGGTACCATGTACCGACTCGGAAACCATAGTGTTAGTACCATGTACCTTTTAGGTATCATAATGTTGGTATCGGTTAATAGCTCAATAGCTATAGTGTTAGTATAATTTACAGACTCAGTATATATATATATTATACAGTGTGAGTTAGCGTTGAAGTCGCATTGTCGTAGATTATATGATGTTAGCTTCACTATTTCAGGTTTACACCTTCGTCTAGGAGATTGTTCCGTCCTATTATCCCACATTCTTGACCAAAATATATAGTGATTAAAGGGCGTAATATCGGCTCCTACTGATGAGTCGCCAGTAAGCACGAGATTATAATTTTCGTTCATGCTGACTTTGGTTTATACTTCTGGTCACAATTGAACTAATTTGTTACTAGGTGCGCAAAACCTAATACATAATTGCACATACAATATTTCTCTGCAAAAAAACAATAACTAACTGTTATATATTCACATGAATTGTCAATATTGTATGAAACGTCGGTTTATATTACTTTTTCGATATTTCCATGGTTTGATTTTAGCACTATGTAAGTTTGCTTACATAGGCCATTTCAACATGTTCGTGCTTTTAAAAAAAAGAGATAGGGCTCATTTGACGTGAATCGTCGAATTGATTATGGCAAGGTGAACAATATTCGCCTTGACGAATATCGTTCAAAATTCTGTAACGTTGAATTAAATAATTTTTATACGATATTTCGCGTTTTTTTATATAATCAAAGATAGGAATTCATTAATTATGATTATTAGCATGAAAAACAGAATAATTGGAGATGTAAGAATGGTGATCGAGCTGGAAAAAACTTCGCCTGCTGTTGAAGCAAGACACGGATTTTTTAAATTACAATCGGCGTCCCACTCGAAATATCAATCAATAAATATCAAAAAGACTGTTTGGTGTGTGTGTGTTTGTGCTTAATTACTCTTTCGCTGGCTATAAAGGACTAACTTCAACGAACATAGAGTCGTGTTCGCGGCAAATTCTGTTCAGTATGTGATAAGTTCCTAATAAGCACGAAACCGGTCTACTAGATGAATTGCCTTTTCTACACTATATACAATTCTTAGTTTCAACGGACAAATGTAAGTACCTAATTGGTAATGTGCTTATACCAAGATCGCTCTTTTGATTATAGTAATTATGGACTACATTCACTTGGAGCCAAAGTCCTTTACAACATGTGAAGACACATAATTTTATGTTGTTTTAGACAATAAATCTCCACCGTTATAGTTGAGTTCAGTATTATATCTATTACGATGATGCCTTACTCTCCGTCAACTTTTTCGCTTCCAAAAATACATTCTCAGTACTGGGCCTTGCCTTGATAACGGTCCAACATGTATTGCCAACGCGTAGGGTAGTTGAAAATTGCAATAATTTGAAACAAGACATTATTTTTTATGAAAAAAAAAAACAGCTTCAGGGTCAACAAGGCAAAAACCAGTTCGGACTTTATTAGGTGTAGAAACTTACCAACCACTTGAATGGCTGTAGAAATGAGCGCTTTACCAAATCGATTGTGCACAGTTAACGAGAGAGTATGCGATTGGTCCAAATGTAGACCAACCTCCTCCACACGCACATCCCGAACCTCCGGTAGACTTTCGACAACAGAACCAGTGGCGAGCGATGTGGGCGACAGCACAACTTGCTCCTCCTGAAAGCGAATGTCAATCTCACGAAGAGCAGTGCCCATAATGCTGAGCTCCGATGACAGCCGATTGCGAACTTCACTCGGAGTAGCGCCCTCCTGGCCGTCAATGCCAACAAAAAGAGAGGCCTCTGAAAGACTGTGGTAGCGGCAATCGAACGAAACGTCACCATTCTGACGAAATGCGCACCAAGAAATAACAGTTAACAAAGTTAAAAGGTTTTATTAAAACAAATTAATCGGCCAATAGTGTGTCATCATCAACACCATGCACAGCCATACAAAAGCCAAAAGTGACGAAAGTTTCACTGCAATATAACCATAAAAAGCGACACAATGCAATTCGTATTGTTCATGGTTACAGGTAGACTATAAACGAACACTTGGTCGTCCATTCCTAGTGAGGATGGCTTTTAATCGGTGTTTTCCTTCTCCTAAATAGTATGCCAGGCAAGACTGGTGAGCAATATCTACCCAGATGCCAGTGGTCGAAGTTTCTTTCAGCGGCCGAAACTTGCCCTTCGCTTCGGGCACGCTTGCTCTCATTCCGTCACTACACATTTAACAATAAATGTTACTGTGCAGTTAGACCAAACTTGAGGCTTCACGTGAAACGGGATGATGGCTGTGTCCCTTTAGACCCGGCAAGGTTCATGCTGCCATTCCCGTGCCGACTAGTTTGTGCCCGCCGGTCATCAGGCCGGAATTTCTATGGCTACGGGCTAGACAATAGAAAAACTTGAATTCAATTAAACAGTTATTAATGGCGTTGGTAATAATATTTTTTTAAATCAAGTTTGCGAGCTTGGAATAAATAACAATCTCATCATGTATGCATCTGTTAGTATAAATTAAGTATTGTTTAAGGAATTAAAGTAATTTCATCCAGTAGACCAGCTTCTTCCACATTAAAAGCATTTAAAGCAATGTCATAAATTTTGCCGCGTACAAGGCTCTAATCAGGGCAAATTTGCTTCGAAGTCTGAGTCCATCCACTTTGCACACTTATGAGTTATATACTAACTTATGTTTAGTTTGGAATCTACTTTAGGTGGAGCCTACATAGCAAATACTTAGACACAAAGCTTAAACTTGCTACTCCTGATCTGTCATTACAATATATAAACACACACACTATATATATATATATATATATATATATATATATATATATGTATATAAATAAAAATCATTGATTGCTTATCTTATTCTTGTTTAACTTCGATTGATTCTCTAATCAATCTTGCCAATGTACTACGACCACAAATTGATATGCGCCTGCAACCATCCCAATTAAGTGTGTGTCCTGTCTCTACTGTATGACATGCAAGATCTGATCTATTAACATGGCCATATTTGCATGCAGTTATATTTTCCCCATTTCTTATTTTAATTCGGCACATGGTTTCACCCACATACATTAGATTACAGTCGTTACATGAAATGTCATATACTTCTGATGTGTCTAATGGTTCAATTTTCTCCTTTTCGTTGAGATTTTTAGTGCCAAGGGTAAGGGTCTTTTTAAAAATGGTACGTAAATTGTATTTAAATGCTGCCAATTTTATTTTTCTTCTTAGTTCGTGGTCAGGCATTACAATGATTAATTAATTAACTTCCTTCTAATATTACGGGATGATGCAGCAAGAAACACTGAACATAGTCAAGTGCTTTAGGTACTGGTATATCGGAGTACATGGATGCGACATCTAAACTCGCCAATCTGTCGTTTTCATTTACATCAAATTTATCGACAATCTCAACCAAATGGTATGAATTCATCAATGTATGGTCTAAGAACGAACATTTCCTTATTCTATGACATAGAAACATACATTTTATATGTTGAGGAATGTTGGACATCAACAATAATACTCAGAGTGGCCTGTTATATGTACCTTTATAAATTATACACTGGTGGAAACTGTATCTCTTCGTGTGAGAGCGTTACCACGAGCTTGATATAATTCACCCTTAGTAATCATGTTATTGACCAATAATTTAACCTCTCGTCTTCACTTATCCGTAGGATCTTTATGAATTTTAACGCATATCTCTTTATTGTCTAATTGTTTATACTTTTATTATATTATTATAATCAGATTGACACACCAGAAACGTCGCTCATCCTTTGTCTGCTTTCAAAAATATTACACCGTTTGCAATTAACACTTTTCTAAAACATTTTGTTTCATAAGCAAGTATGTATTAGGTGTTGGGCAACTAGTAACAAATTATTTCAGTTGTGACCAGAATGATAAACGAAAGACAGCATGAACGTAAAGTAAAATCTCATACACATTTGTTTAGTGTTTACTAGCGAATCATCAGTAGGAGCCGGTATTACGCCCTTTAACCACTGTATACTTGGATGAAAAATGTGGGACAATAGGAAGGTAAAATCTCATAGACGAATGTGGAAACCGGCAGTTGTGAAGCTAACATCATAGAAAGTCTCGACAATGCCACTTCAACGCTAACTCACTCTATATAATATATATATATACCGAGTCTGTAAAGCATACTAATACTATGGCTATTGTGTTAATAACCGACACCAACATTATCGTACCAAAAATTTTCATGGAACTTACGCTATGGTTTCCGAGTCGGTACATGGTACCAACCTGATGGATACCAATTTATGCTATAGTTCACCGAAATTGACAATTACATCTATTTATGATCACCTGTTACTCCAGTAAATCCATACACTCTGGCCTTGATCGATATCAGTTATCACATTTCGCGGTAAGCATGGCATCATTCAATTCAATATATTACAGTTAAATACTGTTTGTTGCGAAGAACTAATATATATGCAAGTATGTATTAGGTTTTGCGAACCTAGTAACAAATTAGTTCAGTTGTGACCAGAATGATAAACCAAAAAAAAAAAAAAAAAAAAAAAAAAAAAAAAAAAAAAAAAAAAAAAAAAAAAAAAAAAAAAAAAAAAAAAAAAAAAAAAAAAAAAAAAAAAAAAAAAAAAAATTGCGAACCTAGTAACAAATTAGTTCAGTTGTGACCAGAAGGATAAACGAAAGACAGCATGAACGGAAAGTATAATCTCATGCACATTCGTTTCGTGCTTACTGGCGAATCATCAGTAGGAGCCGGTATTACGCCCTTTAACCACTATATATTTGGTAGAAGAATGTGGAATAATAGGACGGTAAAATCTCATAGACGAATGTGTAAACCTGTAATAGTGAAGCTAACATAATCTGAAGTCAACGACAATACGACTTCAATGCTAACTCACACTATATAATATATATATACTGAGTCTGTAAAGGATACTAACACTATGGCCATTGTGTTAGTAACTGATACCTTTTTTTGAAATCGATGAGTACCGGATACTAACACTATGGTTTCTGAGTCGGTACATGATACCAACCTGATGGATATAAATTTATGCTAAAGTTCACCCAAATTGAGAATTACAACAATTTCCGAACACCTGTTACTCCAGTTAAACCATACACTCTGGCCTTCATCGATATCAGTTATCACATTTCGCGGTAAGCATGACATCATTCAATTCAATGTATAACAGTTAAATACTGTTTGTTGCAGAGAGCTAATATGTATGCAAGTATGTATTAGGTGTTGCGAACCAAGTAACAAATTAGTTCAGCTGTGACCAGAAGGATAAACCAAAAGCAGCATGAACGGAAAGTATAATCTCATGTACACATTCGTTTCGTGCTTACTGTTATATTTTGTTTTATAATTTGGTGTATTTTTTCCTGTTTATGCGTGGCAATGTCTCATTCAAACCAAACTTTATCTTTATCTGAGAGGAATTGTGCTTTTTTAACCGGCTCAGTAGTTACCTAATTTTTTGGTGATTTCTCAATTTTGATAGCTGTACTCAGAAAACGATTAACCATTTCCAGCTGATTATTTGAGAAACATTTACCACTCGATTAATTGCAACAAGACTAGTCTTAACTGTGGTCTTTTTATTCATGCAACAATTCCCTAACTTTCAGTCTTGTCTTATCTGAACCTTTTTAATCTCTCTATTACGTGCGCTATCATTAAAATCATTTATAAATTTAAAATCATCTGCGTGAAAAAAAGAAAATTAACATAAATTTTACATCAATTTTCTCTCCTATCAGTTCATATTTGAGTTTTTATAAATCGTGAAACAACGTATACATTATATTCAATGAGATCTACCTTTAGCATTTAAATGAAATGGCAGTTTAAATTTAAAACATTTAGGAATTACGCATTTTTAAACATATTTTAATAAAACTAATATTTGCCACTTGCCTTATTCAGCTTCACTGACGTAGCATCGTACTTGGTACTTAACAATGCGTTGTGTATTTTCATACACTGTCTTCAAATTGACTCTGAATATTTAGACTTCCGGTTTCGGTAGCTTTTTTCAACGAAAGGCCCGTCCCACAAACATTTTAACAATCAATATGTCATCTTTGACTAATTGTTATCTTATTTTCTAAATTTAATTAGGTTCTTTTTGTAGTGTAACCCATTTAACAAACATTTACGGCTTTGAGGGAAAAAGGAAACTTCTCTTTGCATTATTACCTT
This sequence comes from Eudiplozoon nipponicum, assembly GCA_029291075.1. Lineage (NCBI taxonomy): Eukaryota > Metazoa > Platyhelminthes > Monogenea > Mazocraeidea > Diplozoidae > Eudiplozoon > Eudiplozoon nipponicum. Next base: position 10,996 of record JAQBSW010004408.1, on the reverse strand, counting down.
TATTAGTACTATGGGTATACACGTGCATTAAATGATTACTTTTCATTCCAAAAGAAACGCGAGCACATACACACACGGCATGGCGTACGCTTAAATAAAATATATTTTTGCAAAACTGGATTAATCTAAATTACCTGACCTGTGTTAGTCAAAGTGCAGATCAGGTAATGGCGTACGCTTATCTAGTGAGTCGGCAGTATGTGCCATCAAATCACTGAAATTTCATTTCGATGAGTTTACGCATGCAGGCACATACAAAAACATTTTTGATATAAAGACAATACAATTTAACAATAATTGATTGCGCGGGTGGTGGTAACAATGCTTTAAATCAAGTTTGCGAGCGTGAAGTAAACACCAACCCCATTGTATTTAACCAGTCTACGAACAACATAACAAAGCTACCGCCAGCTGCAACGCACTGACGCGTTTCGACCTTCCATGATCATCATCAGAGTACGACGGCAAACTGACTATCGAGTATGAAACCGCATTTCATTTATATGGAAAGCAAATTTAGATATGCGGCTCTCACCTGTAGTAGTCTTGCATACATTGAACTTGATTGTATTTTTGTTGATATAGACAAACCTATTGAAAAGACAGTTCAGCTAAAGAGATCTAGCAGTAAGTATAAAGGGGACAGTTTGAACTAAATTTTACACTTGACATATTGACTGTCAAATTGCTTGTGGGATGTGCCTTCCTTTGAAAAAGACTTCCGAAAATGGAAGTCGAAATATTCGGAGTCAAATTGAAGACAGTGGATGCAAACACCTTGTTGAGCCCAACAAGGATAAGGTAATTAATCTATTCCCTATCGTGCAACACGTTTCATTCAAATCATAGATTGCGTCGGTGGTAGAAATAATTATTTAAATCAATGTAGCAAGTTTAATATAAACAAAAATCCCATTATATTTGACCAGTCGGACAATGGCAAACTTGCCGTCAGTCCCATGTACTGACGCGTTTCGGTCTTCCTTTGGCATCATCAGAGCACTACGGCAATATGACTAGCGTGCATTAAACGGCGATGCAAATATAATTTAATCAAAATCAAAATGCAGCTCCTTAGACTGGTTTTCCTACTAACCTTTTACCTTGTAGTCATGTATCTACTGCGCAGAAACTGTGCAACATAAATTCCAATTAACAAAATAATAGGCTTTACCACTAGACAAGAGAGTCGCATTTCTATTTCCGAAATATTCTAAGTGCATTGCGGTTTGATTCCCATCAGGTTAGCATCGTACTTCGACGATCACCATGGACGGTCACAACGCATCAGTATATGCAATTGAGAGTTATCTCCAAGTATGTATTAGGTGTTGCTAACCTAGTAACAAATTCGTTCAGTTGTGAGCAGAAGGAAAAATCAAAGGCAGCGTGAACGGAAAGTATATTCTCATGCACATTCGTTTCGTGTTTGCTGGCGACTCATGAGTAGGAGCCGGTATTACGCCCTTTAACCACTATATATTGTGGTGAGGAATGTGGGATAATAGGACTGCGTAGAAACTGTGCAACATAAATTCTAATTAACAAAACTATAGGCTTGGCCACTAGACAAAAGAGCCGCATTTCTATTTCCGAAATATTCAAAGTGCATTGCGGTTTGATTCCCGTCAGGTTAGCATCGTACTTCGACGATCACCATGGACGGTCGCAAAGCCTCAGTACATGCATTTGAGAGTTATCTTTTGGTGTAACACGACAGGCCAATAGAATTAGGCTCGTTCTTATTTCAATTTCTCAAATTTTATGTAAATAGAACTTTTGTTATATTTGGCAAAAAATTCACTTGATTTTAAAAATGTTACACAGCAGGAAGTTGGATGACCGATGCAGCCGACGGCAGACAACCGTTGTTTTTAGTTGGCTTGATAGGAAAAATAATTAAACAATCAATGATTGCGCTGGTGGTGGTAACAATTCTTTAAATCAAGTTTGCGAGCTTGAAATAAACACCAATCACATTGTATTTAACAGGTCGTCGTACAACATAACAAAACTACCGCCAGCCGCAACGCACTGACGCGTTTCGACCTTCCATGATCATCATCAGAGTAGGAAGGCAAACTGACTAGCGAGGATCAAATCACATTGCATATGTATGGAAAGCAAAATTAGATATGCGGCTCTCACCTCTAGTAGTCTCGCATACATTGTACTTGACTGGAATATTTGTTTCATTGGTGTAACTAATTTAGTTGTTCTTGCTTCGTTTCGCTATAAGTCGTCCAGAAAACAGCCAGCTTGCTGTTGAACTGCGTATTTCTATCCCAGGATTATTCAAACTGCATATCAGGTACACTTTCGCGTTAATATTTTAAGAGGTACATGCTTTAGTTGTATTCAGTTCTTTCTTGTGTTTTACAAAGTGAGACTATTAATTTTTGTTGATAGATGCGATTTTGTGCTCGACTCCTCGACATTTAACTGCTCTTCAGCAACTTAATGTGGCACTGTCTTGCATGCTGTTTTATGAATTCCAGAAGAGACTTAAGAATTTCACTGTACCTTTTCTGTGTGCAAAAACAAAAAGAAATTTTATCAGATACAAGAAATATTTCTTTCGCATAATCTCCTCAAGTTTCTACTAATGAACATATCTTTATATATAAATTGGAAAGAAAAACAAGATAGAAATATGTGAACATACAGAGAGTGTGAAAAGCAGAAACCAATCAAATTGCGTGCGTCACCTCCAGTTCAAGCTCAATGCCTGAACACGCTTCTTCTGCTTACACATATCCGGCTGCAATTTGTTTATCCATAAGGCTTCGTATGTGGCTAGCTCCCTTTTGTTTTTGCATTTAGCAATTACTTTGAATGCTACATCTGAAGAGCATACGCGCGATGTTTCGATGATGTGTTGCGCAATAGCAGACGTGTATTCACCATTTGATTTAAAACAGGCGTTTAAGTTGCAATGTTCTCTCATTCGAGTAATTAACCGTCTGGAGTAGATATTAGAGGAGATTATGCGACAGAAATGTTTCTTGTATTTGATAAAATTTCTTTTTGTTTTTGCCCACAGGAGGAGTACAATGATTTTTATTAAAGCTCGAATTCCAAAAGCAACTCAAGAATTTGTTTTTTCCAATATCATGTATCATGCTTGACATAGCGTGTAATAGCCAGACATCGCTTATTGTCATATTTAAGCATAGCTTCATTAGTTTGTATTTAAAACTTGTGATGATTGGCGAATTGAAGATTGCAGCCGCCAAAGGCCACCGAAATGTTCAAGGAACAAAAAGTGGAATTCCGCATGTCCTAGTCAAAATCCAGATTAGAGAATTTAGCCGCACGATAGTTAATTTGTATTCGGTGATAGATTATATTGGAAGTTATTATAGATCTGGCAGTGCGGATAGACATAGCAATGCTTGTTGTGTTCAGAGATAGTGCCGAATTATAGTTAAAATATTGTTATTAAATTAATAAGTAATTATTTAAGTATTTGGCGGAATTAAGCCAGGAAAGCATGAGTTGCAGGATACAGAGCAAATTCTCATAGCAATTAGCAATTTAGCTTTCAAACATTCTGTAACACTTCCTGCCTGTCGTGAGTGGATCGTTTTTGGTTATATGCAAACGGATACTAGTCTGTTGTTATTCTCTCTTAAACCGAATACATATGTTCACCCACTTACGCGTTGACTTCTGACATTGTCATTTTGAAAGCGGTTGTTCATAACTTAAAGGATTTGAATAGAAGCATTCAGGAGCTTAAACTTCTGATTGGATGTCAGACTGTATGAAAAAGTCGGCCAAAAGGTAATCGAGCAAGAAGTAGCTGTTCAACGGATGTCGAAGACTCCATGGTCAACTTATGCTTCATTGTCAAATTTAATTGCAATTCAAAGAAAATTAATCACACGAAGCTGATAACATAATTAAAATAGTTAATTACTAGATTGGTAATAAATAAACTTAAAATGCACAATTACAAATCATCGTCTACGGCGTCCAGCTTGAAATAACTTCAGCAACATAAACGATACGTATTGACCTTTCTCAAACGACATCATAGTACGACGGAGAATCAAATTCTCTTATGCTAAAATAATTTCAAATCCTGTGTAAAAAAGCGCAGTTATCAGTTGCATATGCGTTTCACATAATCGCACAGTTGACACACTTTAGAGAGCAGTAAAAAAATATCACGTTTTTGTCACTAACCTCCATAACGTACGTGAGCACCGGAAGGCAGCCCGAGTCTTCAAATTGCGGTGTATCCATCACACTAACGGCAAAGTTGAACTCGAGATGATTGTCGTCGACACCGGTAGCAGTCGGATCGGTTATGCGCAGACTGTACTCTCCGGCTAAAATCGGTGTAACAACTGGCGGAAACGGAAATCTGAACGGACTCGCCTCTGTGTTTGATAAAGGTTTTCCATTTCTTAGCCATTCGTGTGTCATTGAACTCTTGTAACCCTGTCAAATATTAAGGCAAATTATTACTCATTTGTAGAAAAAGATGAGAATTTTTACATCGCCACGTTCACTTTCTCTTTGAAGAACATTTATTACTTAGCATTAAGCACTTATTTATCAGTAACCTATCAAAAGAACACGTCTAACTCTCAAATATAATTGCAGTACAAAGGCAAGAATGGATTACATCTAATTTGTCGGTATGCACGAAACTGTAAAAATCAAACTCATCAATTGCACATACTATTGCATTGCACTGAATTTAAACTTTTTTATAATTTGACTCGTTGAAAGTATTTTTAACAGGATTTATTTTATATTTTCTGCCTTCAAATCACAAAATAAATAAAGATTTTTTCACAATTTTAATATGAACATATATATATATATATCTTTATAATGTCCATTGCTTTTCATTATTGCACAATATATTTCTAATTAGGAATGTTTTTTTCTAATTAGTAATATATATATATATATATATATATATATATTATCGTTTTCTATTTTCACCATTACATATATATATATATATATATATATATATATAGAATATCACAATCTAATTGTCCGTATATATATTCAAGGCTAATGTTATCCTCTTCATTTAATTAATGCAACAATTATGGATGTCATAAGAAAATTTAATCCTAATTTGAGGTACATAAAAGCGAACAAGGAGAAGGAAGTGCGTACGCTCATGGTATTACCGTACACTATATTAAGTAGGAAAGTAGAATATTAGCTATATAAAATAAAATAAATGCCGTTTTAAAACAATCTCACATTAGATACTATAATCATACCAAAAAAGAAGACTGAACCCTTAGAATTATCAGGGGTGTGTGGAAATCCAGGCAATGATTGTAGTCTCATGTAGGTGAGACCATGCGCCCAATCAAGGCAAGAAGAGGTGAACATAAAACTGCATTTAAGTATGGACATATGAAATGTTTTTTTTGCGAACCTGGATTAATTGAAATTAACTGATCTGCGTTTTGACTAACGCAGTTTTTTTGCTCCAGGGTTTTTTTTCTTTAAAAAAATTATTTCGGCTGCCTTCTTCAGTTGATCTATCCTCAATAGTTTGATCTATAAAACTAGTGAGGATAGCGAACTGAAGAAGGCTGCATATATAGGCAGCCGACATATTTTACTAAAGAAGGAAAAATACCGGAACAAAACGCGGATCAGATCAATGTATGGACATATTGCTAAGTCTGATCTTGTTCGTCATGTAGTGGAGATTGAACACTTTAGTAACTTGGATGATTGCAAACGCATAACAATATATAGTCTTAATAGGGTGACTTATTGATTAGAGAATCTATTGAAATTAAATCTAAGTAAATTATTAAAAATGACGCAGCCGTTGAAAAATCGTAAGGTTTGACTAGGAATACTGCATTAGCTAATGCCAGGAAAAGAAGATTGCCTGCACTAGAAACTGAAGCTAGTTCCAGTAAAAGATCAAGAACATCGGATTCAGACTGACTTCTTAGTGGACATGTTATTCATTTAATGGATAATTAATTATTGAGAATATAGACTTTCTAAATTTTACCCCTAACTAATCGTTTCATCTTAAAACTATTAGTGATTTAAACTCTTTATTTTGTTTATTGCAACCCAACCCTAACCCTATTGAGATTGTTCTAATAAAAAAGCATTTCAAATGTTTAAAAATAAATAATTGGTCTGACTCGTGCGAAGCGTAAATGAATGTCTATTGACTGCAGTTTCATTAAGATTTAAGTATATGTGAATTAATTATATTTATCTGAATCTTTTTAGTTATGGATACACATACACATGCACATGCGTGACGTTCGCTTATTTAAAGATATGACAATAACTGTTGTTAACAAGCCTATCCTCATATCAACCTGAGTGCGTTTGTCAAAACGCAGATCAGGTAATTTCGATTAATCCAGTTACGTAAAAAATATTTTACTTTTAATCAACTTGAACCGTTTGAATTGAAATTTATCACGTTCAAGGGTCATTCATATTGCTAATTTTATTACTCACAATGGCATGTCTTTATGTCAAGAGTTTATGAATTATTGTTCCCTTCTCACCAGAAAGTGTGAGGGCTATCTCAGATACGTCAGCAAGACCCACACTAGAAGTCGATCAACTTTGGTGTGAAATTTCAGTGTGAAGAGAAAGATAAAATAGAATAAATAAGCTAAAGGTAAACTTCGTAAATTGCCACCGGAAACGTATCGAGTTGTAAACGCCGCAGCTTCAAGTAAATGCCGTACGACGTTACAAACTCGGTTAAAGTGCTATGGATATTGAGTTATTGTTCTGATAGGGAGCCCTTAACAGGGCCGGTCGTGCGTTCTCCGGTAAATGCCGAGAATGTTCCTTTAGTGTGAAGATGTCCTAGAGCCTTGGGTTGACTCTGGCTGTGGTTCCTTCTGTTGTTGCGTTGTAATCTCGATGTGGAAACTTCGTTGAAGTGCTGCATTAATTGGCTCATCTCGCTGGTTGTACAGCAACAAGATGAGTCACGGATGTTGCCAATTGTTGGTGAAGACAAATCCAATAGCCAGCGTAGGTGAGGACAGCCGACAGCACGCACACGTAACGCAAAGCAGAAGGCAAACGTGACAACTCAACTGCATGGTAAATTTGCCTTGCTTAAATAGCCATGCCATAGTCTACTTGCACGCTATTGGTTCACAACAAGTTTCGCTTTTTTCTCATTGGTGCAAAGTAAATAAAATTGAATTTAATTTACGCAATATGTCGGCAATTAATTTGTGTCGTTACAGAGTTTTTTCGCAATAAAACAATTTGTTTACGCATACTCTGTCTGAAAGGTGCGCGTCCTGTGCAACATTGATACGACTGAAAACTGTAGGCTTTGCAGAGCATTACACGCAGTAAGTCTGTGAGATGGCATAACAGTCAACGCCCTAATTCTGTACTGTGCACCATAAGGAAATGATAAAATGCCAACTATAGAAGGTAATTGGAAAAGCAAGCCAACTGAATGTGCAATGGTGTTCCTCGTATGACTCATAATGCAAAGGAGCTTGATTTTTAATTCTCTCTCTGTTTACTACGCAACAGTTTTACCATTTTCTGAAAACCAGACTGAATATTCGAAGACCGTAAGTTAACTAAAAATTCGTGTATTCAAACTCTGCTTAGCGCTTGGGTTAATAGTAAAATGTGAATAGCTGTATTTTGTGTTGCGTACATAATGTCGAGTTACTTTGAGTATAACCAGAAGAATATATATCAAAGCCATAATAAATAAAAGGCGTAATCTGATGTGCCATCTTGCAATAATATACTTCGTCACGAAATGTGATACAGTTCAATAGTGCTCCTGTGTATTTATATGCATAATGAAGCATAAATCGAGGCAATTTCAGCTAATGTCCGTTACAGTGCAAACTCGAAGCAAATGAGTCGCATGTATAGGCAGCATTTACAGTTGGCTTAGTTCAAATTATTGGTACAAAACACGTGTGAACCAGAGGTTACATGTTTACCTTGGCATATTCGTCTGCTTCTATTTAAAACAGCTTCTTGAAATGTTCGCTTTGACTAACAAAGTCAAGTTCTCTACAAACAGCTAATGATCGTGATTGCATAGAAATTGTGCAGCCGAAATTTCCAGTCAAGTTCAATATTTGCAAGACTACTAGAGGTGAGAGCCGCATATCTAATTTTGCTTTCCATATATATATATGCGGTTTGATCCTCGCAAGTAAGTTTGCCGTCGTACTCTGGTGATGAACATGGGAGGTCGAAACGCATTAGTGCGTTGCGACTGGCGGTATTTTTTTATTTTGTTCGACGACTAGTTAAATACAATGGGGTTGGTGTTTACTTCAAGCTGGCAAACTTGATTTAAAGAAATGTTACCACCACTCGCACAATCAATTTTTGTTTAATTATATTGTCTATATATATATATTATATATATATATATATATATATATATATATATATGCGTGTGTGTGTATGTGTGTGGCGACAGCTACAAACAGTTAATTATCGTTTTAACAATAATTGTTTGCGCAGGTGGAGGTAACAATTATTTAAATGAAGTTTGCGAGCTTGAAGTAAACACCAATCCCATTGTATTTAACCAGTCGTCGAACAACATAACAAAACTACCGCCAGCTGCAACGCACTGACGCGTTTCGACCTTCCATGACCATCATCAGAGTACGACGGCAAACTGACTATCGAGGATCAAACCGCATTGAATATATATGGAAATCAAATTTAGATATGCGGCTCTCACTTCTAGGCTACGAACAGTTTATGGTTGTGACTGCCTAGAAATTGTGCAGTTGACATTTCCAGTCAAGTTCAATGTATGCGAGACTTCTAGAGGTAGGAGCCGCATATTATTTAAGTCAAGGTTGCAAGCCTGACATAAGCACAAATCCCATTAAGTATACTAAACAACGTAAAATGTAAAAAGGCAATTCACCCATTATACCCGTTCGTTATTATTTAGGAATACCTCATGTATCCTCCAGAATTCTTCCGTGGACCGGGCTCGGACCTGGACATGTGTGTCTCAGTCTGTGAATCAGTCCAATGTACTACTACGCGGCAAATAGCACTACTTATGAGCTAAAGACAAAGTTTTGTTTTTTTGGATAGTCTTACTTCAGATGGATCTTGTGTCATCAGTTTAGAACCAAACATTCACTTAGCCACATCCAATTTGCCAATGTTGAATTGACACCACACTACCTGTGGAAGAGTTACTAAATTGTATGAATATACGAGGATTGATTGCGCATTCGGTGCTAACAAGTATTTCAATCCAGGTTGCGAGGTTGCTAAAAAAAATTATTCAATTGTCTAAACATATTCAGCATAAAGTATGTATTTGTAATAAAAGATGCTAATCATCAAGCAGCTTGAAGTAAGCACCAATAGTTTTGTTATGTTGTTCGACGACTGGTAAAATGCAATGGGATTGGTGTTTACTTCAAGCTCGCAAACTTGATTTAAAGCATTGTTACCACCATCCGCGCAAACAATTATTGTTTAAATCATCAAGCAGATCGGTTTCGTCCTTATTGGGAAAATTTCAAGAAATGTCTGGAATCTCGTCCAAAGTAGAGCACGTCTTCTTCGCATTTTGTGAGATTATCAATTACACCACTTTGCAGCGCGCTAAGCACACTTTTAATTCATTCACTAAGTTACATTTTCCACAAGCTGTCACTTTTGAACAGACAAAACGCCACCCGCAGAAGTAAATTTTAACAAACTTTAAGTCTAATGTGATGCCATATGGAAATCTGACAAAAATCATGAGTTATTATTTAACTGAAAATTTTTGGGGTGTGCGACACAATGGCCAGTGGCTTGAGTCACAGACTTCTAGAAAGATGTGGCCAGACTCACGCCGATTCTGGCATTAAATCTTTGAAAATGTTTAAAGTTCCTAATAAAAATAAAAGTTGCCTACAGGATGAATTTCTTTTCTACGTTATAGAATGTTTATTTTTACTGTCAAAATTAATATACATAAAGAGAGTGAAGTTAATATCAAGCCTGCAGAGGTGATCAGGTCCGAGACCTGTCCGCGGAAAATTCTGGATGGTACGTGAAATTTTCCCAATAAAAATGAAACTGGTCAACTGTATAAATTTCCTATTCTATACTATACCATGCTTAGTTTATATTGACAAATGTATGCATAATGGGACTTGTTTTCATATCAAGCTCACAATCTTGATTTATATAATGGTTATCACCTCCTACGCAATCAATGACTGTTTAGCTACAAGTGCGTTCGTTTCGTGTGTTCAGGCAAGTCTTGCAGTGTTATGCTGTATTCGTCTGTGATGCAGCGTCCAGTTGTAAATGACTGGTACCCGCGCTCTCTTTAGTATAAGTTGACTTAAATGTTGTTTTAAAACGAATTTGTTTATGTGAATGCACCGACCGTTTAGTGCGCCATCCTGTCCTTTCCAAATAGGAAGCCAGTAAGCAGGAAAGGCATGCTTAATACAGTTACTCATTGTATTAGAACTCTTTGGTGTGTTTTCAACCGAAATAAGCTTAATTACTACTATGATGACCAGGATTAACACACGCATAACGCAAATTAACATATTGAAATTGTCATGTAAAGCGAGGCTCCGCATTACAACCCAACGAAGCTCAATTTCGACAGATACGGTTTTCCTTAGGATCACATATACAAATTCTGGTTTTAGACAATCATTCTCTTAACTGTGATTTTAGAAACAATCTCTGTTAGTTCCAAGCAGTTTTAATTGAGATTTCATGAACGGAAAATTCATTTTTAATTAATAGAGTTTTGTTTAATTATAATAGACACCCGTGCTTAATACACCGGTAATATGCAGAGGATTTATGTGATTTAACGCTCAAAGCCAGGATTTATATATTTTCTGTATTGTAACCCTTAATACATAATTACTAACTATTCTGCCTAGACATTCTTGATTTTTATATTTTGTGTGTTTAAATCACTCACACAAAAACTATCTGCTCTGCTAAGATATTCTGGATTTATATATTTTGT
>JAQBSW010004407.1:0-69734 GCA_029291075.1 Eudiplozoon nipponicum | reverse complement strand
ATACAGGATAATTTTAAAAATCCAAATAAAAACGACATAGGAATCTTAGCGAGATAAAACAGTCAAGTTAAATTATGACCGTTTTCGATGTTGTTTATATATCTAGATGCAAAGATGCAAACTAAAGTGCGTTACATTTTACATCTACTGATTAAATAAGGTAGAAAATCTTTAGTGCGTAAACAAGGTAGTTATATAATAGCTTCAATAATGTTCTATTAACTATAAAATCTAAAGGCAATGCTTATTTAATATTTAGCTCCTAAATAAGCTATAAATTTATTCCAAGATATTAATTCTAGAAACTTATTGTGTAGTTGCGCTTTCACTTCACGTTACCAATCTATTTACCAAACAAATAGAACACAATAATTAGTTTTGCTTAAATGGGTGTAAACACAACTAAACGGTTTCCCATTTGGCACATGAGAAATGACGCTACTCGAACAGGCTTCTGCACAGTTCTGGGGAAAATTCTATTCTCAATAACTTTCCAATATCGAAATAAACTCGCATACCGCACTTAAACTAAATTTGAGAAACATTTTGCCTCATTTGCCACAGGCCAAGACATGTTTAGATATAGATTAAGGATGTTGTGCACAACCGCATCCACTGAGCATAATTCTATTTCGGTTTGCTTTGAAGAAAGCCAAAAAACGCCCAATGTTTACCTAGCTATTGCTGGGAGCTTATACCATGCATGCACGTTTAGCATTCCTTTATTTTAGAAACAAACTTCAGTTAGATTTTAGACATTCAAGATGCCACTCCCTTTTAAATCTTCGAGTAAATATGACGGATGGTTTGTCCACTTTAAAAAAGGTATATTGCAATATATTTCCTTTTGGTTGGATGTCACACTATTTATTTTTGTTTATACTCCATGCTTGCTTTAACGAGCTGTTCAGAATACTGGATTTCTAATGAAGTTGTTTTGAACATAACCTGTTAGCGCACTGAAATTTATCAGAACAGATTTTCAATATTACCTAGAATTACTAACGCATCAAAATTCCCTGTTGGGAAATTGGAACAACGTCCAGTCCAAATGTTTTCGATATATTTTCATTTATGAACTGCCAACTTCCAGTCAAAATGGGAATACATCAAAGAATGGGTGTATCGGATGGAGGGTTTGTACGTTTGCAAATAAGCTGAATATGATGATCCATCAAATTACAATATTTAAACGTCATTTGTTTTGACATCTTCATATATGATTATAAAAGTGTTATCAACCTACCACAGATATGAATGAAACATTTTAATAAGTTGCTGAAGATTTGGTGTTTCCCGATAAAACATGATATCAGCCAGCTGATTTCTTAACTGACCACCACTCCTTCGAGGCCTGAAATTTTTAGGTGAATGTTTAGATGAATTTTGAGTACGGCTTAAGTAAGGTGGTTACTGTTGATAAATGTATAAAGGTAAACGATTTTTCACCGAAGATGCTTGTAAATAGATATCGGACATGGAACTAAAAGATTTTTGTATTTTCAACATTGTATTCTCTTACGCGGCTGGCGGTAATTTTGTTATGTTGTTCGACGACTGGTTAAATACAATGGGATTGGTGTTTACTTCAAGCTCACAAACTTGATTTAAATAATTGTTACCACCACCCGCGCAATCAATTATTGTTAAATTGAGAACGATTTCGTCAGGGTCCACTCGAAATACGCTCGATACTTACTTATTCTCAAATGCAGGTTTTTGGCATACGAGTTTGACTTTATCAGAAAATCAGAAAGAAGTATTATCGCTTGGACCAAAATTCTTTATATTTCCGAATCATACGAATCAGACAACAGCGGTAAGATAAAAAACCGCATTAGTGTATATATGACAATGTTATATCTAGAATTTCACAAGATAAATCAACCAATCGAAACAAATGGCATGCTTAAATATTTTACCACAGTATTCAGTTCATTCCCAAGCGTGAAAACCCTGTTTGACGCAAAACCATTCTCCGACTTATTGCTATTGAGAAGAAGATAAGTAAAATATATCGGTAGACATGGACGGAACATTACATCCTTTATTACAGCATAAACCCAATTTCAGAAAAGAGAACTAAGATACATATTTTTTCCTACAGAATAAATAAAATCTAATCAATGGCAGAAATTGTTGGTTCTCAAAGCCGTTTCACTAAAAAAACTGACAACCTAAGCATTTAATTGAAGCAAACAAAGTACAAGATTTAACAATAATTGATTATGCAGGTGGTGGTAAAAATTCTTTAAATCAAGTTTGCGAGCTTGAACTAAACACCAATCCCATTGTATTTAACCAGTCGTTGAACAACATAACAAGACTACCGCCAGCCGCAACGCACTGACGCGTTTCGACCTTCAATGATCATCATCAGAGTACGACGGCAAACTGACTATCCAGGATCAAACCGCATTGAATATATATATGGTATAAAATTTAGATGTGGCTCTCACATCTAGCAGTCTCGCATACATTGAACTTGACTGGAAATGTCGGCTGCACAATTTCTATGCAGTCACGAACATTAACTATTTGCAGCTTTCGCGACATGCATATATAGGCAAAATAATTTAACAAAAATTGATTGCACGGGTGGTGTTAACAAATCTTTAAATCAAGTTTGCGAGCTTGAAGTAAACACCAATCCCATTGTATGTAACCAATCGTCGAACAACATAACAAAACTACCGCCAGGCGCAACGCACTGACGCGTATCGACCTTCCATGATCATCATCAGAGAACGACGGCAAACGGACTATCGATGATCAAACAAAAAGCGTCAAAATAGGTTTGTTAAACATTCATGTATTGGATCAGCAGCCTGCAATCGGACAGTCCATCATTGTTTATTTATACTAATGCCATATTTCACCATACACATTTCCGTTCAAGATATTCACTCACATTGTCAAGACTTTTAAATAGGAATAAATGTCAGATAGATGTAAGCGAACTCGAGCACCCGTAATTTCAACAAAATTATTATATCCTAGAGTCGTCGTTAATTAGTTACGATGAGGAAAAATTGAACCTACTATGCATGAGAATAAGATGCGTTACGCAAAAATCAAGTTATAATAAATGTGGCATAGTAGGCACCAATATAAACATTCATCTCGTCGATGATAACTTTGCCGATTCTTGAAACATGGTATCAAATAATAATCGGAAATTTATTATATACCAACTTGAAGTTTGGAATTTAATCGTGTATTCTTCTGGATCCAAAAACGTAAAAGTTTGAAAACCCGAGCACATCAGGTGACAAACTGGTTTGTGCAACAGGTATGAGAAAATTGACGACTTAGCAATAATATAATAACCAACAAAATGTCATTTAAACTTTGAATGGACATTTATAATGATCAATTTTCTTGGACACATATCAGACTCGATCTGTAACAACCACATAGTTTATAACGAACCTTCATAGTTAGAAATACTCAAAAGAAGTCTTATTTCTAAGACAACGCAAAATTACAAGCTCCGATGATTTCCTTCCAAGCGCATTTACTAATTGTAGCGTCATAAATTGTAGGGATTTGCCTAATCATTTTCGAACTGTATGGAATATATGCAATAAACATCGCGATATAGGCTTGAATTTTGTCGTACCAGGATTATATATACTGAGTATCTAACGTCATCTCAGCGCTTCGTATAAATCATATAAACAAGTCGAAGACACATGATTTAGGCCAGGACCAGGTTACAAAGAATGAACACACCCAATTTATTTTTAATTTTGTGGACATTCAATTATTGACTACACTCTTCTATACGTCCTTTACGCAGGCGTCGAATAAGCTACGGCGGTAGATTAGTAGTTCGTAACCACCCAGAAAATATTGTATTATTGTTCGATAACAGAAATTTTGCCCAGCCCACCTTTCGGTATCTTATGGTACGAAATTCGCACCCTGTAAATGTAAGATACTTCTCCAGATTTGCCTATCACTTCCTTCCGCTTCAAGTCGAAGATCCAATCGTAGTTAACAGATTCAGCTATCTTGGAAATTGTATCAATAATTCAGGCTATTTTTGTGACAGTGTGAATAGGCGAACAGCGAAAGTTGGAAGAGCGGATTCAAAACCTAGCCATTAGTGGAGAAACGCATGTATCTCATTCTGCCTTAAAGATAATGTGTACATTTAGTCCTTAGATCTTACATGCGTACAGGCATTCGATACTCGGTTGAAAAAGCATTAAACATTTAGGGTACCAATAACAGATAATCAATGCAGACATCTATAACTGACGTTGGCTCGGGCACGTTTTGCGTATACCTTCAATTCGATTTCACATTAGTGCATTTCTTCTCTCACCTAGTGCCAGATTGGCATAAGAACAAAGTGGACAAGTTTTGACATGAAAAATAAATTTATATTCAACAGAGTAGTATGGGATCCATGTGTAAATCATAGCTCTCGATTGGGAGCCTTGCGCAATGTAGCATCGAGCCAAGCTCAATGGCGATCTTGTTGCATATTTATAGCAGAATCGTACACATAAATCCATTTTTGGAGATTTATCTGCGAGGTTGGGTCGTTTGCGATATTACACAGTGAAACCGGAAAGTACGTTGCACAGTCTGTATCAACTAGCCCTAAAGCTAACTTGGCCATAATGGCAGTAACTTCGGTAAGGACCTCCGTCTCAACAAACTTGATCATCCTCTTCGTAAATCATTCTCGTGTAACAATATTTTTGTTTTAATTACTTTTTTCATTATTAATTTTATTGATTATTTTCTCATATTTATGAGACAATGAGGCATCACTTATTAAAGGAGGTCGTATATTTCCCCGTGATAATTCCGGCTTTTAAAGCAACATTAATCTGAGAAAGCCATACGACTAAAGCGTATAGCGCCCCCACTGACCAATAAAACGACGTGAGGAAAACAATATTTTGCATGGTTAATCAAGATAAAGCTTGAACGCTAATTTGCCTTTTTTACTAGCAATTAATAGTCACACAAAGCCACATGTAGTGAAGAAGTAAATTCTAACATTAAGGCCCGTGAGTTTATAATTACTTCTCTTGTGTGTTTAACGAAAAATCTTTGAATAAATTCTCCTCATTAAGCAATCTGTCACTTACAATCTATTACGAAATATAATCGCGTTATGTAAAATCTCCACCTGCTGATGACTGACCATACATTTAAAAAAAACGAATATCTTAATTAACAGCGAACTGTTAAAAATAAAAATTGAAATGGAGCTCGCAAAATCCTCGCAACAAAAATGAAGTAAGGCTGCTACAGCCGGTTTTGTAGAAAACTAATTATGGGTCATGCTAAAATATACGAACCGCAGTAAAAGGTTTAATGCTTTAACTTCACAAGAGGAACACTAATTCATTTTTTAGCTACAGTTGACTTAAATAAATTTGCCCTTTACCGTTGTGTATAAGCTATAGATACGAAAATGAAGCGATATATCCTCTGGTCCATACACGAGTGCATTTCAATTTATTTTGTGATTACAACACGTTTAAGCCAAACCTAATACATCTTACAGAGGAAAGGTTACGGTTTAGGACTACGTCAACTTAACCATATATAGCAAAATTGTTTAAAATAGCATTTACCAGCAAGCCACCAGAAAGAATTACGCCATGTAGCAGCGCAGCAAGATGAAGCACGAATTATCAAAGATAAAAAATGAAATAATAACGATATATTATTAATTAACTTAATAATATTAGGTACAATCAGTTTAAATTCATTGTCTACAAATAGCAGTGAATTTATGTTGAAAATTCTTAATTTGGTTAAATTATCATCATGCACAGCAGTACAAAATTGTTTTTGAGATTTTTGCGATTCGGATTCAAAAGCTCATTCTGATGATCAAAAGTGCACATATTAAAGTAAAAGTATTTCTAACGCTCATGCTCATATTCATATTAAGAAATATTTATACAGTAATTTGAGAATTTAGCCCATCGCACCGACATCGTCAACTACCACCTTACAGTACTAAACACTTACAGTTAGGTAACTGAAAATCAGATAGGATTAGTCCATCTACTCGCCAATTGCTCGCAATATCGTGAGAGCACATGCTAGCTCCATTTAAAATAAGGGGGAAGGCAACTGACGACGCTATTTAAGTAGCACTGGAATATACTTCTCGAAATCGCATCTAATAATTAAAAATATATTTATCTAGGTAACACACAGAAGTAAGGAAAACTAAACCTCAACACAACATCATTATGGCCAAGTAAGGAATAAGGCAACTCAACATCAGGAATTTGGTTAAATTATCGAGTAGGAATTCAGCTTTTCCTAGCCAATGACACATTATTGCATGATTAATTTGATCTTCCACGAATTTGCAAAAATAACAGATTGTTAAAACTTCGACTTCCCATTTATTACTAACTGTGTCAAAGATATTGACTTGAACAGCCAAACTCCAAAAACTGATGGAGGAAATGAGACGCAAAAGATGCAATAAAGACTAAAATGGAGAATCAACTAAAGGTAGGCGTTGAAATCATAAGTTCAAACAGTTATCTATAGTAAGCTACAGTTCGCATTGTCGGATGCCTAGATCAAAACAATTTAATATAATTAATATTGAAAAATTTTCAATTCCATGCAATTTTGATGTTATCTAGGAAGATGTTACATAATTATGCATAGACGATTATAACGTACATATTGCATAGTCATCACACAACGCTTTCTGCCGCATGTCACACACACGTACAGCTCCTTTACTTGTACTGTACACAAAAATTGAGCATGCGGTTGGGTGAAATGTAGCTGCAGTTATCACCTCCGTCAGATCCTCCATGTTGGCCGGCTTCATATCCACAATGTCTGCAGGACAAACAGCCATATATTACACGCATACCAAAGAGTGCAGTTAAATTACGAAGGAACAATCACAATTCAAGCATACATGGATAATTTGAAGATGTATCACAATGACGCTGAAGTCCACCTCAGAGTAATAACGCTTAAATAAGAAATAACCACATTAATGACGATAAGTTTTATGATAAGCTAATCCGAAAATACACGAATTAGCCGAAATAGTAAAAACCACTTCGGTAACGGCAAGACATTAGCAAGCAAGAATTCGAAATCAAATAAAGCAAGTAAAATGTGAAGCAAATCTAAATCGAAAGACAATTTCAATTGAAAATGGGTCAAAATAAACAAGTCTACTATTTTAAATAAATACTGAGTAACGAAAAGTCGCATATGGCACTCAAGCAGAAAGTCATATAATCTAGTTCAGATAGAAGGAATAAAAATTTTGATTGTAAAATAAGTAGTGGCTCAAATAAACCACGGGAAGCGTCATGCTTAAGAAATTTTTTTTCTGTGTAAGAAATTATCAAACAAGACAATTAATGAAACGAAATCCGAAAGAGCAACTCCAGGTTTATTAGAAGTAAACATGGCATGGGGAAAAGATAAAATGAAAATGTATGATAAGAATTGAAGAGTAGAAAAATATCATAGTTAAGGTAAAATAAGCACGTCATTTCATTGTAAATTATATAAAATTGATTAAAAATTCTTTATTAGACCGCATGTCGTTAAACTAGTATTCTGTGCAATCTACTAAAATGGTAAAACAGACCAAATTAGCTATTAAAATATTTCTTATTATAAATAATGAACCAGACTTAGATTTGAACTAAACGAACAACCTAATCTAGAATTCAATTATAAACGAAATCTATCAGGTACTAGATTAAGGCACAGTTGAGTTTATGGATGTATATCATTTTAATTAATGAACTATAGAATTCAGCTGTCAGATATATTTATGTCAATTACCTTGATATCTATGATGTAATTTGTGATAACATTCCAACTCAATTCAAGTCCCCCAGTTAGTGCTAGCAAATGAACGAAATTGCGACAAAGTGTACGTCAGAAATTCTGGTCCCAAATTTCTACTGTTCCCACCATCCACAGAAAGTTTCAGTGGTGTCATGCAGAGATACAACAAATACAACACTATAATTAAACGAACATTGGTTGCGCGGGTGGTGATAACAATTATTATAATCAGGGTTGCGGTCTAGATATAAACACCTGACCCATTAATTACTTACATTTCAGTATAAAATAAGAATTGTATAGTGTAGTGTATATCAAGACCGCAACCTTGATTATAATAAATATAACTATATCAAAGACATTAATAAAGAATAAATAAGAACATATAAATAAGCATAAAAGGATGCTGAAGGATTGATCGGTAATTTGTAGATTCCAAAGATTAATTCGTAGGTCATCAGCAGACAGGAATGTTTCTTGATCTGAGTTGACTGACAATGAATTAATGTGATAAGCATGAGCGTTAGCAAATATCCGTCTGGGCACAGTTTCAATTAGTAGATTTGAGTCGGTGTATTGTGGTACACGGACGCGCTTCCTACGCTGTAACGAAGATGAGGCACTGCTGCTCAACGAACCGACATTGTCTGAACCGATAGACTTTGTGAATTCAGATGTGTTGACTCCTTCCTCTATACTTCCATTATTTTCGTCATCTGATATGCCGACAAAATTGCCATTAACAAAATTATAACCATTTAATTGCCTCCGACGCTCTGAAATGCGCCACAACTTGATTGTCTTGTCTATAAACAAAACACAAAAAATAAAATATTATAGCCTACAACTCGAAATTAGGAAATTAGAAAGAACATTACTGTTATAAAATCCTAATCGGTAAGCAAACAATGCTATGCATTTTGTCAAGTGACATATGATTGCTGCTTTTGTATTTCAATAGTTAAAACTAAAAGAGTATTGCGTATATAAATAGCCAATTTATACTTTGTAAATAAAACTATACGCTAAATAATTTAAATAAATTTAAGCAAATTTACATAAATGGATATTAATAAATGATCTATATTATACTATCAAAAACGTGTATTGCTGTATCAACAAAATCCGCGCATAAATTGGTGTTTCGACTTTTTGTCATACGAACTATCATTTTGTAGTAAGCATGTTTATGAACCAAAGCAGAAATGTTAGCGGCAATTATAGTTTGATGACATAGAATGTGTCGCAAAAAAATTTAAGCAAATAATGTGATTATATCATTGCATTTAATAATACCAACATTAACTAGCTCTAAAGAAAACCAGATAAAAAGGTGCATGAAGTCGTGAATAAAACAGAGTTGTTGCAATCAAACGCAGTAAACTGAAATATTTATGACGTCCAAATATATTCAAGGTGAAACTACACATAAAAAAATAAGTATATTTTATTAGGTGATGCACACCTAGTAACAAATAGATTTAAATAGGACCAGAAAGATAAACCAGACGTCATTAACGAAAGGTGTAATCTCATGTACACATAAGCTTCGTGCTTAGAAGTCTGTATTACACGTTATACGCACTTTAGATTTGGTCAAGGAATGTGGGACAATAGGATGGTAAACATAAATTGACCAAATATCTAGCAGATATAGAGTGTAAAACCGGAGCCTACTGATGAGTCGTCAGTAAGCACAAGTTTAACTTATTCTTCCAATCAGATTTGAAGTAATTTGTTACTGTGTGCAAAAACGAATAAAAAATTGCATATTTATTAGCTATCCGCAACAAACAGTATACAACTGTCATGTCAAAACTATACAAACAGAACCATCAATTTATGTTGGCCCGTAGCCATAGAAATTCCGGCTTGACGACCGGCGGGCTCAAGCTAGTCGACTCGGGATTGGTAACATGAACCTTACCGGGCCTTAAAGGGACAGTCATCATCCCGTTTCATGTGAAGCCTCGAGTTTGGTCTAACTGCACTGTAACTTTTTGTTAAATGTGTAGTGACGGAATGAGAGCAAGCGTTCCAGACGTGAGGGGTAAGTTTCGGCTGCTGAAGGAAACTCTGGCCACTGGCATCTGGGCAGATAGTGCTCATCAGCTTTGGTTGGCAGACTATCTAGGAGAAGGAAAACTCAGAATAAATACCATCATTAGGAATGGGCGACCTAGTGTTCTTTTACAGTCCATATATAACCATGTCAAGTACAAGTTACAATAATTACATACTGCATCGGCCGTCGCGCAGTATAAAAAAGGTCGCCTTATCTACTGAGCCGTGCAGGGTGGATAAGCGAAAACAGGCTACTGCAGGCAACTCCAACTCTATATTCGATTCTGCGTCCTTTCCTTCCTCTTCCTCTTCTCAATCTTACAATAACTCTCTTTTAGATACTATAAATATGGTTGGTTTAGATCATAACACTGAACCCAATACTAGGTTGCCAAATATCGAAAATGGTTCTTGTAGACGATCATTCATTAAACCTAAGTTAGGTTTTAACGTAGGCGCATTTAATGTGCGAACATTAAAACAACTTGGACAGCAAGAATCTCTTGCTCGTACGTTGGATAAATTAGAAATCGACATATGTTGTGTATCTGAAACCAGAATACAGGATCCTACGTGCATTACAGAACTGGTTGCACCATTCCTATCTACGCGTTATTGGCTTCGAACATCTGGTTCCACAGAGTCCTCTCAAGCCGGTAAATGGGGCGTTGGTATTGCCCTTAGCGCGCGAGCTGAAGCTTGTTTAATTGAATGGATCCCTTTAAATAGTCGATTGTGTGCGGCACGTTTAAATACATCTACTAAAATCAAAGCAAAAACCCGTTATCACCGTTGCCTCTTCGTTGTATCTGCATATGCTCCTACCGATTGCAGCACAGAAGAAAGCAAGGACGCTTTTTACTCCGAATTAAGCTCCTTACTAAGTAAAGCACGAAGTTCGGATATAGTCCTGGTTATGGGTGACATGAATGCTCAAGTTGGTCGCTTAAGCAACACAGAATTTCATTTAGGTGGAAGATACACTCTAAGCTCGACTCGCAATGATAATGGTGAACGGCTTTTGGATAGCTGCGCTGAACATAGACTATATTTAAGTAGTACAAATTTCAGACGTAGTGTTAAACGTTGTGCTACATGGCGTCCTCCAGCACCCGGACAACGGTGGACTCAAATAGATCATGTAGCAATTAGTTATAGATGGCGTGGTTGCATCCAGGATTGTCGCTCTTTTTGGAACACTTATGTCGACTCGGACCATGCACTTATCCGTTGTAGATTTGCTCTAAAATTTTCCGGGAAAATAATTAAGAATAAACCCCAAATTGATGTAGGCAAACTCGAACAACCGTCCATCCGACAAAACTATGAAAATATTCTTAAGGCTAATCTAACTGGTCTGAATAGCAAAAATCCGAGTATACTTTGGTCCAAGATAAGTTCCACTATGCACAGTGCAGGTAATACGGTATGTGGCATAGCAGGCCCCCGTAGAAATAATCACTGGCTCTCTGTAAAATCTATGGAGATACTCGAAATAAGGCGCCAAATTCCACCTGGCTCGACTCATAATAATACCCGTCGCAATATAAGACGCCAACTTAAACGCAGTCTAAAAGGCGATCTCGAAAACTTTTGGAGCAGAAAGGCTGAAGAAATGGAAGTAGCTTTCGCGTCAGGTAACAGTCGCTGTTTGTTCCAACTTATACGCACAACAGGTCCGAGAAAGTTAAAAGTTAGCGAAACTATAAATGATAGTAACAACGAATTAATAACCGATAAAATAAGTCGTCTTGACAGGTGGGCTGAACACTTTAGAGATCAATTTTCTTGGCCACCCGCGTCAGTTCCGCTTCCCGAAAGCATGTCTGCATCAACAGTGTGGAATGTTAGTCCCGAAGAACCATCCGAGTTAGAAGTACGCGATGCAATCCTATCTCTTAAGCGCCGCAAAGCCGCCGGCCCCGATGATCTGCTTCCGGGATTGTTTAAGGATGGTGGCGATATAATTTCAGGAGCGTTGACCAAACTTCATTCATACTATATGGAATGAGGAAACCGTACCACTTGACTGGAATGAGTCGACCATCATTCCCATCTTCAAAAAAAGGCAATCGTAATTCGTGCGATAACCATCGTGGTATAAGTTTGACTCCGGTTGTATCAAGGTTATTTGCTTCGATTATCCTACGTCGTCTTAGCGCTTCACGTGAATCACAAACAAGAGAAGAACAGGCCGGATTTCGCGCAGGACGAGGTTGTATAGATAATATTTTTACGTTAAGGCAAGTTCTCGAACAGAGACATTTATATCACCGTCCCACAATAGTCGTCTTTCTAGACTTCAAGGGTGCATTTGATTCGGTAGATCGCAATGTTTTATTCCATATATTGTCGAAAAGCGGTGTGCCCACTAAATTTGTTAATATTATACGAGCTCTCTACACAAATACTTCTGGTCGCGTTAAGGTTTACAACGAATTAACGCATAACTTTACAACCAGCAGTGGTGTTCGTCAAGATTGTCCACTTTCCCCATTTTTGTTTAATTTTGTAATCGATGCTATTATGAACAACACTCTCTCACACATTCAGGACGCTGGAGTTGAAGTTCTCCCGGGAGATAAACTAGTCGATCTTGACTATGCGGACGATATCGTACTATTATTCGACAATCAGCATGCTGCCCAAACCACCTTAAATAGATTAGCAAACGTTGTTCCGTCTTTCGGTATGAAATTCGCACCCTCTAAATGTAAGACACTGTTACAGGATCACTCACCACTCACTCCAACGTTGCGACTGCAGAATGAAGATCTTGACATAGTCGACAGGTTTACATATCTTGGGAGCTCTATCAATAATGTAGGCAATATGTCCGACGAGGTGAGAATACGGATCGCGAAAGCTAGAGTGGCTTTCTCGAACCTTCGTCATTTATGGAGAAACGCGAATATTTCACTTTGCCTTAAAGGTCGTGTTTATAATGCATCTGTACGCGCAGTCTTACTATACGCTAGTGAAACGGCCTCTTAGAGTTGATGATCTGAGACGCTTACAGGCATTCGATCATCGTTGTTTGAGAAGTATAGCACATGTTGGGTACAAACAACGAATAACTAACGTTGACATCCGTAGACGTATTTTTGGATCTGATAATAAGTGCTCGTCTTTAGAAAAGCAAATAAGGCTCCATCAACTTCGTTGGCTCGGTCACATTTTGCGTATGCCCTCATTCCGATTGCCCAATAGAGCTCTGTTCTCTCATCCAGTACCAAATTGGCGTAAGATACAAGGTGGGCAGATTTGACATGGCAGAAACAATTAAAGTCACTTATATCCAAATTGGGTAGTATAGGACCCACTCGTCTGCCAGGATGGGGTCCTCGTGCGCATCACAGTTCTTGGTTAGAAACCCTTAGCGATATGGCAGCGAATCGAGCTCAGTGGCGATCTTGTTGCAGATGTATAGTAGAATCATCTTCGTAACTTTCTTTTTTTTAGTAGGGCAAAGTTAGCTGCGAGGTTCGGTTTGTTTATGACGTGATACGGTGAAATCCGCAAGGAAGCTGTGTTGCTGATGTCGCCTTGCCCGAATGCTAACTTGGCTATAATGATGTTGTGGAGAGGTTTAGTTTGTCTCATTTCTGTGAGTTATCCTGATAAATTTACTCATAGTAGCAAGGTTTTCCTTCTCTCTCTACCCCTCTCCCTCTCTCGTAAATCTCAATAATAATTTATCTAAATTCACTTATATGCTTTTTTTCACTCCTTATGGTTATATGGCAGTGAAACATTAGTCACTCGACTTTTGTGTGGCTGGAAATGACGATGATGATGATCAATTTAAGTAGTACCGGCAACATGACTCTCGGTATCGATACAAATTAAACCAAAAATGAACGGCCCACTACACAGTAGCAACTTCATAAATAACCTTATATTATGGTTTTGTACGTCATCAGAAATTCTTGACAATCTCCAAATAGTTTAATTGTATAATTTTTAAATTTTACTTGTTTATATTTGCGGCCTTAATTTACAAGCATCGATCGATCTGTTTAAGGACACTTTTCATTGTATACTAGTCTATTTAATTACTTAAATGGAAATACAACAGACACTGTTCAGCAAAAATCAAATTGGTTAAAATAATACAATGCAAATAAAAGAACTTGTATTTAAGTAGGAATTTTAAATGACAAATAGCGAATAATTTACTATAAACCGAAGTTTAATGAAAATATCGGTCCCATTAAATACAAATTTTTGTGAGTACAACCTATGAATTGCATAATGCAGGAAAGAAAATTGATTCAGATTAGTTTCATCTTCAGAATTGGTCGTGCCCGGGATCGATCCTTGTCCGCGCCAAATCCTAGACAGTACGTGAATAACTCCCGATAAGGTTGAAATCGATCTACTGGATGAATTTATTCTATATTTTACAATTCTTAGCTTATACTGAAAAATGTATCTATATATTTGTACTGGTGGTTATATCAAGTTTGCAACCTTGATTTAAATTATTGTCACCGGTCGCACAACCAATGTTAGTTTAATTATATACATGCTCAATTCAAGACCACTTCTCAAGGTAGCATGGTGTGTTCTATAATGCCAGATTTGTGGTGGTTGGTCGGATTTTAAATCTAAAGTGATGCAGTATATAGGCTCCACATAAAGGAAAGTCTAACCAAGAACAATTAGTCAGTATATAACTAAAAATAGTGTGTAGCGTGCGGCAGGGTGGCTCAATGGTTAGAGCAACAGATTCCAATGAAACGTGCCCAGTTTTGAGCCTTGTTCATGGCAAATTCTATACAGTACGTGAAGTTTCCAGTACGAAACCGGTTTATCACATTTTAATTGCAGATTGTGAATTACTTCTAAATTCATTAAACAACTACACAGGATAAAAGGTGTGAATAGCAATGAAGTGTCCCGTCAGTATAGTTACGAAAATGAAATCGCAACTGCTACTTTTAATGAAATGATAGATTTACAATTGTATGAGCGAAGCTGTATTTCCGATGTTGACCTGTCTTAAAGCAGACCTAGCCATAATGGTGTTGTGTAGAGGTTTATTTTACCTCAACATTGTGTGCTTTAGGTCAGTATAATCATAGTAACTAGATCCTCCATCTCATAGATCTATCTTCATTAATAATCTGTATGATTAAATAATTGATTTTGTCATTATTATCACTTAAGAAAAAGATATTCTTGGTTTTTTAATATTAGTCTTATAGTTATATGGCAATGAAGTATTGATTACTGATATTTGTATAGCTGTGCACGATTATGATGATGACGAAGATAAAAATCTCGAGCTAACTACTTCAGTTTATAATGAGTGATCCATTCGAAATCAGTGGAATGCCAATAAAGATCACAATAACCGTTAAACAAACATATCGCGATATAAGTTTGCCTGTTACTCCATCAAAGGTAGTCACTATTATTGTCTTCAAAGCGATTTATTAAGAACGTGAGAAGAGAACAAAACACATCCAGGAAAAGTTTCGATCTTCAAAGGAATATTGATATCGAACTGAGGCATCCAAGCGTATGCCTGAGTTTCACCACCAATGCAAGCAAGCCAGCATCAACTCTTCTAGACTTTACAGGCGCTTTCAACTATCTGTCACGTAGGATGTTATGTTGAGATATGATTGCTGTAATGACTAACTGTCATGTATTCAAACAATAAAAGGCCTATATGGTCCTTTTGCGATTGGCTCCGGTGTGTAGCATGACTGTGCCATTCCTACCACTTTGTTCAAATTTGTGCAGATGAAGTTTTTGCTGAGGTCGCGGCAACATTCCTCGGAGAAAAGGTAGATAATACATGAACGCACGGTAATATTAAGTGCTTATCTGAAAGTAGACAAAACAGACTAGCTCAAGAAAACCAATAATTGTGCTTCAGAAGTGCCCAAGCAGTATAATCTGAAGCATGCAATTTGATTTGGAACTTGAGACTGCTAAACAGAGCCATGTTGTACGACGTCAAAATAATCGTCTACCTAGGACCTACGCTTACACAACACCGGTTTTTTTCGAGATTTATGGACGTATTAGTCCTGTTGAGGAGGCTTGGGAGGTGGCTGACCACAGCTACAAGTCCCTAGACAGCTCCATCAATCGATGTATTAGCTTTTTATTGTTCGGGTAATTGCTGACTGAGGCACTGTCATAAAACTGAGAAAGCTGAATGCCTTAAATCGTAGAAGGACTAGATCAGATATCTCGTATTCAAATATTACATTTTAAGTCAACTACATCCAAATTGGATAGTATAGGAACCAATCGTGTGAGGATAGAGTCCATGTGCGCATCACTCTTAGGTTGGAAACCTTGCGCGAAATGGCGTCGAGTCGAGTTCAATGGCGATCTTATCGCAGATATCTAGTAGAATCTGCCTTCGTAACTTAATTTCCTTATTTGGACAAAGTTAGCTACGAGGTTTCGTTGTGTTTATAACATGATAGTGACAACCAAAAGGAATCTGTATTGACGATTTTACCACGCATTAATGCCGACTTGGCCATAATAGTTCTGTAGTGGTTTAGTTGCATCACTCCTGTGTGTTATCTAGGTAAATATAATTATAGTAACTAGTTCTTTCGCATCATAAAGCTCTGTCTTGTTATTCATCTTACGGTTATATCGCAGTGAAATATTCGATGCTGCCTAGCGTATTTCTGTGCATTATGATGATAATGATGAATATTCAGGTATTTTTCAGTACTCAATCAGATTAATAAAATCTTGACCGGAGCCTGTCACCTTCGACTTGCCGTGGACAGTCGTTCTAATTGGATTTAGTAAGAACGGGCTTGCAGTATAGTGTACGTAGAACGAAGGTTATAGGATGATTGGGCAATATTTTATTGTTGAACAGGAGTTGACCGCTACCATCAAGATGTGATTTTCAGCCTTGAGAATATAGCTCTGATTAGATATTTAAGCAAATTTGCCCCTTGCATGCATTTAAATAAAGTATGACTTCAGGTTCTAGTTAGATGAACATAACTGAGCTTGAGACAAGCAAAAATACTATTTTATATAACTAGCTGAATAACAATAGGTTAGGTGTGTCTAGAGCTTACACGCTTGATATGAATAATCTCCATCATCGCTCGCGCGACCAATGATTGCTTCACTATGCACATTTCCAGTATTATTCAAAATGGGAATGGAAATCTATTGCATATTTATCGCCAACACAAATATTAATTTCATTATTATTTATTGTTATGTTGCAATACTCTTCATTATTTTATATATTGAAACATAGCATGTTAGAAAATGCTATGTATTTATTAGACCGGTTTCGTACATACTGGACACGAATCAATAGATGCCCGGATTGTCACGGAAGGTAATTTCCCCCAGAAGCATTTCGTTCAGCATACAATTAGTACTTCACACTACCGAAGTCGCACACAGCACGCAATTTTCAGTTTTATAACAAAACCCTATCGAAAAGTCTTAATTTAAGGTGGATAATCTTTCAATTTGACTTCGATATAACGGCTCTATTAGATATTGCTGATATGATACTGTAAACCATAAGCCGTACTAATCATGAAAGTAATATTAAATTAAAGTACAAAGAAATTATTTGAACAAATACGTAGAAAGATAAGGACGAAACTGATTTAACAGATGACTTATTTAGTTCAGCCAATTATTTGTTTGAGACGAAAAAATAAACACAATATTTTTATAATTATACTTTAATATAAAAGCACTTCCCAGTGTTGCATGATGTTTGTCGTTTAATGGAGAATCTTGCATGGTTAGCCTGAATTTTAGGCCGAAAACTATACACACGATAAATCTGGAGGAACTCAGTAACTTTAAAAAAATCGCATTGAATCCGCGCCTTCCGTGGCATCGGGATCGTCATATGATTTGGTCAAACGGCCCCGGGTTCAAATTTATAAGTGAAATGAATTGCGTATACCAGTCTAGACGCTGTGTAGCCTACATCGACGACGTAAGTATACATGGAAAATCTGTACTCCTTCATTATATTAGTATGCCGATGAAGAAATCGTTAATCACGCTGAAGTGTACAACGAGAACGATCTCACAATCAGTAACAGCTTAAAGATGGTAAGATAATGAGATAGAACGCTACACTATGTAGCTCCCTCGGACTGTTTTCTTTTTCTGATATTTCATTGTTCTTTTTCACTGATTGTTGATTCAATTTATAGCTTGGACTTACCTTTTATAATATACTCGTCGATATTCATTCTTTTATTTACAGAGGCTCTTATTAAGTTCTTCAAGCTTTTCAGCACGTGTCACTGATATTACAAAATCGTTCAGTCTTAGCAGCACATTCACTTATTCTGACACAAAGTTAACTAGTAATTTAGAAATGTAATATCTACATGCGCAGAAAACTAGAATCTATTTCATATGCAGTCTTGATAACCTAGAAGCTGTTAAGTATAAATACGTACCATTAAATCATTGCATTTTACGCTTATTGCTATAAACGATTTTTCCATAAATTAAGACGCATAGGACTGTTAAATCTGGCACTTTATCAATGATTGTTTGACGAAATCCTGTGTTACAATATTCAGCAAAGCAAAAATTTCATTTTGTCATCTTCAAATCATTACGAGAAATATTCAACATACAAAAAGTATAACTGGAATATTATATCTATATGAGACACTACCATTAGAAATTTTTAAACTAACACCCGCATTAACATGAAGGTTTTAGCACTTTTGCTAATATATAAGCTCGTTATGTATTTGCTTGAATTATGATACGCATTAGCATTAAATGCCTTTCTGTACTCCACATGCTTATGAATGGACGAACATTTAATAGATAATTGCTGGTCAACTATTGGAAATTAAGTCAAATTGATTTTTATCCTTCTGTTTTCATTATTTTTTCTAGATGGTCAATTCTGATAAAAAGGTTGTCATTTATATTAACACATCGAAGATAAGAATTATAGTTAACAATTAGAGAATAACAAAGCCATAGCTAAATGGTAAATTAATATTATAAAAGACAGTCTTACAAACAAATTTGAACCAAATTTTAAGTTACCATTGGTTGACAGAAGAAATCTCGCCTGATTTGTTTGTGGTAGCCATCGTATTTTATTAATTTTTTCTTCTATTTCCAATGATTTCAAATAATCAAATTCTGCTTCGTGACTGGTAAAAGTGCAATAAACAGCATAATTTGGTAATGCATTTCGTCTTTTATTCTGAAAATATATTTTGCTAACGTACGTCTTTTTCTCTTCTGAATATAACTACCCTTCCGCCTTTATCCCCTGTGGCCAAAAATTCGCCAGTATCATTGAATTCAACACAAGAGATTATGTCTGCTGTGGTGGATTAACTCAAGCACTGATACCTTCATTAATATCTTCTTCTGTTGATCCTTTTACTTGATTAAAATACCATTTCAGTTTCATCTGGTATGCATCTGCTACAATGAATGAAAATAATCAAATATAAGCAGATAGATTATAAAATGGAAAATGTAAAAAATGAATCGCGAAAGTTTACTTTGGGCATCAGTAGTACGAGCCGCTAAAAGCGACATCCCACAATATAAAAATATTTAATTAAGCATCAAACTTTAATCCAATTGAGATAGTAAAACAACTGAAATGTTTCATCTTTCGTAGAACAAAATAAAAATATAAAACAATTCAAATTAAATTATATAACATTTTGTAATTTTATTTAAATGTAGGTCACAATTCCATTAACGGCCACTAGGCCAAAAAAACGTACAAAACCTGATCTTACTATTAACCAATCACGTACTTCTACATTTCACAAATTAAATAAGCGCAATGCATTTCGTATGCAACGCACTCTGGCTTGCTTAATTTCTACACTCGCATTCGCCCTGGCGCCTCGATCTCTGTCTACGCTGGCCATCAGTCCAACCTTTTTTACACAAGTTGTTTCACTTTCAGATCATATATTCAGTCACGACAAATAATGCTGCTGCGCTTCCGAGCAATCGAATCGCATAATTTATTAATCGGATTCCTATAGTTATCATCCTCTTAGTTTCGATACATATATCAACAACAAGATTTGTAGTGTCCTTCAACATATCATTTACAGCATCCTGTTTCCGCTAAACTTTTGGTTGTCATCCATCTGTTCAACAGTCACATAACAAGTCATAAGACCCAAAGCATAAAAATGTCAGCCCTTCTAGACAACTGCCTGCACTCTGGTACAATTTATATTCACAAAATTTTCCGGAAAATGTTAATACCGATTTTTATTTATGGTCACATGACAGTTATTGCGTATCTGGCCGCTTCATGTAACGTTGCACAGCCCACTGACTGTGTGGTAACATTGAGAACCGCGTCTGGGACGCAATGAAAATATGTATTAGGTGTTGCGAACCTGCATGAGAGTATACTTTCCGTTCATGCTGTCATTGGTTTATCCTTCTGGTCGCAACTGAACTAATTTGTTACTAGGTTCGCAACACCAAAATACATACTTGCATATATATTAGTTCTATGTCCATAGCATCAATTTAGCATTAGAGGTGACGCACAAATAGGTATGATTAAGTTTCAGTGCTGCATTTTTGGACGTATAATTTGAATATTTATTTACCGGCGGGATAGTGTAAAGCTATAGTCAATGAAAATATAAGCTACTAATAATATTCGTTACGGGTATTGGCAATTATTTCAATGCTTCGACTACAGCGTTTTAACTATGACACACAATAATGTAAACGCCCCAGCTTCAAGTAAATGCCGTACAACGTTACAAACTCGGTTAAAGTGCCATAAATATAGAGTTATTGGACTGATAGGGGGCCCTTAACAGGGCCGGTCGTGCGTTCTCCGGCAAATGCCGAGAAAGATCCTACAGTGTGAAGATGTCCTGGAGCCTTGGGTTGACTTGGGCTGTGGTTCTTTCTGTTGTTGCGTTGTAATCTCGATGTGGAAACTTCGTTGAAGTTCTGCATTAATTGACTCGTCTCGCTGGTTGTACAGCAACAAGATTGGTGTCACTGATGCTGCCAATTGTTGGTGAAGACAATCCAATTATAAGCATAGGTGATGACAACCGACAGCACGCACATGTAACGCAAAGCAGAAGGCAAACGCGACAACTGAACTGCATGGTAAATTTGCCGTGCTTAAATAGCCATGCTATAGTAATATATGTCTACTTGCACACTATTGGTTAACGGCAAGTTTCGTTTTTTTCTCATTGTTGCAAAGTAAATCAAATTGAATTTAATTTACGCCATGTGTCGGCAATTTATTTGTGCCGTTACAACACTTTGCTCTCTGAAAAAAAGGAAAAAATTCCTCTCTGCGAGGCTAGATAAGAAATGCATGACAGAGTTCGAACCAAGTTAAGCAAATAAAAATAATGTACCATAAATGCTGGGCTTAAGTTTGCTTGTTGGTTGCTTTAACAATGATATGTGGCCAGGTAACCACTAGGAATTGCTACACAAATTGTTAGCTCTAGTGGCCGGTCATACCGCGTGAGGCAAAATAGAGCAGTGTAAGATTTGGGAGCCGCAGCATGAAGATTTTGAGGTAAATCGCCTCTGAAGTTGCCAGGTTTACGTTTAAACCTAGGCAGGCTGGATAGTCGTCAATGCGTTTGTGTACGACCAAAGGACCAAGAGTGTGTGCTCGACGTTGTGGTCATGATAATTTTAGAGTGGTCTTTGTGCAATTGATGAAGTTGAGATATGCATTGAGAGTGGCCTGTACCATGATATGAAGCTGATAACTTATTTGGTGTTGCTACACGAAAGCGTTAGCTCCAAGTAGCTGGTCATACCAAAATGGGCAGTGTGATGTCATGTGTGAGAAATGCATTATAATGTAAAAATATATACATTAAAATTAAAGTTAACTGCATAAAAATATGTACACGAACATTGCCTCAGAGATGGCATAATACCAAGGAACTATTCAAAAATGCTACACTATTGTTAGCTAAGAACAGTTAGTTATGTCATGTGAGATAAATGCAAAAAAATAACGTAAGTTTAAAATATTTTTGATACGTAATGTTAATGTTAAAAAATATCAATTACGCGTTATACAAAGCCGGCTATTGAGATTATGGGCAGATGGAGCCTGAGACGTGCGTAGAAGGTTGAACGCTCCCAGGATCAGTGGGTTCGATAAACGGTTTCAACCTGTCTATTCTTACTGATGTCGGTGTAGCGCCTTGCATTATAATGAAGTATTTGGTTTTTCTGAGCAAAATCGGTTAAGGACCGCGATAATTTGGTTGTAGTGGTGCAACAGCATTGTCGTTGCGAAAGAGTACTTCCTTGCAGCTGTGGAGCTGTGGGTGAACGAAGACTGGACGAGGCGTATGTTTCGGCTGCTGCTCAGACATGTTACCAAAATGAAGTCGAAGGCGGTTAGCTTCGTCTTGTGGGTCATCTTGTGCCTGTAGTAGACATGGGAGCTGACTAGGCAGGTGTAGATCCATGCCATACAAGAGTTGTGACGCAGACGTTTTAATGGATTCACAAGTACGGGAACACATGGCAAGCAGAATTAAAGGTAAAACATCGACCCAGTAAGCATTATTGGACGAGGATGCTAAAGCAGATTTGAGTTCCCTATGCATTCTCTATATCATACCGTTAGATTGGGGATGATAGACAGTTAAATACTATTTGCTGTTACTAGGTTCGCAACACCTAATACATACTATGATAGACAGTTGTCTGGCGAGAGGTGCATCCCATGTACCGCAAGGTGGTTTTGAAACGATCGGATGAGAAGCAAGTGCCTCTGTCAGTGATGACTTCATTGGGAACACCATAATTGGATATCCATACAGAGATAAAACCGTTAGTTACTTCGTCTGCAGAAATGATGCCAAAAGGTAATGCCGCAGGCCACCGTGTAAATCTATCAATCATAGTTAGAAGGTAGCTGAAACCTTGAACCTGTGTCAGATGAACTATGTTGATGTGGACGATGGCTAGGCAAGAAATAATGTTGCAACTTAGAACGAATATGCCGTGTGATATTTTTTGACAAATATCACACTCTGAGACACATCGTTTAACGTTCTGCCTAAGTCTGTGAACCCAGAAACGACCTGTGAGAAGTCGGACAGTCGCTTGGCTTCTTTTGTGAGAAATTGAGTGAAATAAGTCGAAAACCTTTCTCTGAAGGCTGGTCGACAGAACTAGCTTGTTGGGCTGCGTACCCGTGAAGTAAACATTTGGTAAGCCTTCCCAGAGACGGCATATGAACTTGGTTGGGTGACGAGATATTGATCTTTGAATGTAAATGTCACCGCGTTGTTCCGTTTGCAGGAGGGATGGCGTTAGTGCAGGTTCACTGAGTGTCACGGAGTTGACAGTGAATGGCGACGGCGAAGGTGGTTGTAGCAAGACGTCTGGCCTGGAAAGGGCATCTGCAATGAAGTTCTGTTTGCCCTTGACGTGAAAGATGTCAAATTGCCATTCGCTTAGACGTGAAAGCTGTCTTTCCACTCTGGCAGGGTACTTGGCGATAGATGAAGTTGCGTTTCGAAGTGCGCTAACTAGTGGTGCATGATCTGTGAAAACAACAAATCTGCTACTGCCAATGATGCTGATAAAATGGCGCACTGCGTCGTGGATGGCGAGAAGTTCTCGACCGAAAGTGTCGTATCTCGTTTCTACTGGTTGGAGAGTACGCGAGTAGAAACTGATAGGCTTCCGAACTCCGTCGATCTCTTGTTCCAAAGTGGCTCCAATAGCGAATTCAGAAGCATCTGTCATGAGTAGAAATGGTCGTTGAAAATCTGGATGCGTTAGCATTGTGGCATTTGCTAACGAGTTGATGGCGAGTCGAAGTAATTCCTCGTCTTCGGATGACCAAGCAATGATGGAATTCTTGCTAAGTCCTTTTCGATTCCGCAGGTGCCTGCACAAAGGATGAAGTTGTTTTGAAAGGCCTGGAAGGAACTTGCGATAGTAGTTTAGTACTCCCAGAATTTTCTGCAACTCGCTAACAGTCCTCGGTGACTTGATATTCTTGATTGAATTCGCCTTTGACGGCAAAGGTTGAATACCTTGTGGCGTGATACGATGCCCTAAGAAGTCTCACGGATGTAGTTGCAATCTGCGTCTTGTCACAGTTGATCTTGAGTCCGTGGTTGGATAAGCGTGAGATGACATTTCGTAGATGCTTGGCATGAGATTCTAAGTCTGGACTGAATACCATAATGTCATCGAGATATGGCATACAATAAGCAGAGTCGTCGCGATCCTAATGCACCCTTGCGCCTGTGGTCTGTTGTCCTTTCCGTCAACTGTGGAAATTGGCACTCATTCGGAAATTCTTCGGAACGACAAAGACAGACTTGGCATGAAAAAAAACTTCTGGTGGTTATAACACCAGTTCTTTGGGGCATATCTGTTAAAGGATTGCGGGGATCTCGATCGCCGCCTACCGTTATAATTATGTTTAGGAACGAATTTGGGTCGAGCATTCACTTGATTTAGCTCGGATTTCGTTATGGCCAATCCTTCTAGAACTTTAGCCATGTTCGCCACTGTTCTCTCTAAAGAGGAGAGCCAATTATCTTGCGGGGGTGAACAGAAGGATGACGGATTCACCTTGGGTTCCAAAACCCTATATTCTAACTCACATCTCTCAGATAAGTCATCTATAGAGGAGTGTTGGGAAGCTGTCTGGCAAATAGTTTTAATGCTTGTGGAAGATTGTTAATAAAAACAACCTTAGCCTCATGGTCAGAAATATTGGTTTTATACCAACGTTTCCGTAATTCCCTCAAAATTTCGATGGGGCCAATGTTTGGCATGTCTAACTACGCATATTTATTTATTATCTGCTCAGTTTCTGTGGGCCCAAGCAAGGATTCTACTTCGTTTTGTAGGCCCAAAATGGGATTAGGTAGCTTCCTAATGGCCTCAAGCTTAGGATAAATCCGTCGCTGCAATTCAGAAGGTAGTTTAGCAAAAACCTTCGACAGTTTTTGATGACTGTCATAATCAGGAAACGGGGAGAAAGCGGAGTCTACGCGCATAAAGAATAGTTCACTATCTCCATCCCAAACAGGAACATCAATATCTAAAATTGGACCTGACATTCTAACAATCTTACGGGATCTTAAAAGCATAAATTTATAAGCAATATGAAAGTGTATAAATATACTTTAACGAAACGCTTACCCACTAACAGCTTCCACAGTTGAAAGTCTTCCGCAGTTGAATGAGCGCAGAACACAGATGAATTAGTTCCTTCACAAAACACGTCACAGTAACTGCTTTCAAATATTGAAATTTTCCGCAATTGAGCCTGTCGAGTACGTACGGTGCAGTTTTGTACGTAGGAAAGTTGAACAGAGCATATACCCAAAAAAATTCACCAGAAATCCACGAATTTAGAGAGAACACATATACCCAACAAAATTCCCAGAAGACCACGACTTTAAAGAGAACATGTATACCCAACAAAATTCCCAGAAGACCACGACCAGAGTAAAGAAGACGTAAACGCAAATATTAATCTATTTTTATCCCAAATTAATGAAAAAGAAAGTCAATTTTATTTATACCAAAAAACAGTACAGTACTCAATATCCTGGCGCGGTCGCCAATTTTGTAAACGCCCCAGCTTCAAGTAAATGCCGTACGACGTTACAAACTCGGTTAAAGTGCCATAAATAAAGAGTTATTGTACTGATAGGGGGCCCTTAACAGGGCCGGTCGTGCGTTCTCCGGCAAATGCCGAGAAGATCCTTCAGTGTGAAGATGTCCTAGAGCCTTGGGTTGACTTGGGCTGTGGTTCCTTCTGTTGTTGCGTTGTAATCTCAATGTACAAACTTCGTTGACGTTCTGCATTAATTGGCTCGTCTCGCTGGTTGTACAGCAACAAGATTGGTTTCACTGATGTTGCTAATTGTTGGTGAAGACAATCCAATAATCAGCGTAGGTGATGACAGCCGACAGCACGCACACGTAACGCAAAACAGAAGGCAAACGCGACAACTGAACTGCATGGTAAATTTTCCGTGCTTAAATAGCCATGCCATAGTAATATATCTCTACTTGCACACAATTGGTTAACGGCAAGATTCGCTTTATTCTCATTGGTGCAACGTAAATCAAATTGAATTTAATTTACGAAATATGTCGGCAATTTATTTGTGCCGTTACAATACTTACAGATTTCATTATATAAAATTTATGGTCTTGTAATACGCGGCTCCGCGTTACAACCCAACGATGTGTAGAAGTTAATTTAATAATTGGACATCAATTAACTCCTCATGTACAAATAAATCAAATTTTATTTTTGGACATTTGATGTTATCGCTGGTTTCGTAAAGCAATATTGTATTACTTTAAAAAGTATTTCAAATTTTTTGGCAGTTCTTTTGTTCATATTGTCGAAGTTTTTGACTTGTCTTGTCGAAGGTTAAAAGGGAGTTTTTTCTGAGTTGCTGGATTGCACAAGGGAACACTGCATGGTTCCATCTACAATTTTTCTGCTAATAAATTATTGTAATCCACTCATCTATTGTTTTGATTATTTCACAGTGAAAAGAATCGCAAATTTGCTTCAGGTCACCACCGTCTCGTTCTATAATCTGTGAATATCAGCTTATCCTGGTAAGCTTAATTAATATAATATATAAATTGCAAGTAATTTAATAATAATGTTGCTGGTTTATTAAATATTGAGGATACAGAGCAGTTAGCAAGTGGACTTAAGGATTGTAGTTTAAAAAATTGTTCAGAGGAACTTAAGTGTTCCAAATTAGATTATCATACCGCATATA
The DNA here is from genome assembly GCA_029291075.1 of Eudiplozoon nipponicum. Lineage (NCBI taxonomy): Eukaryota > Metazoa > Platyhelminthes > Monogenea > Mazocraeidea > Diplozoidae > Eudiplozoon > Eudiplozoon nipponicum. The sequence continues at coordinate 43,056 of JAQBSW010004407.1, read as the reverse complement.
TGGATTTTCCGGGCATGGCATCCCAGAGGCTCTCTTATGCTAGTGACCAAAGCACCTCTACAAAAAATGGCGACCGCGCCAGGATCCTGTATGCGGAAAGATGTGATGTAGATGATCGCTTTTGCTCAATTTTATGGATAGCAATGTTAAGCTTAATATGTACAGACCAGACAACCATTCTGAATGGGTCGAAGAAGCAAAATTGTATTTTAAACTAAAACGTATGACCGACCCTATAGAAAGGTTTGCCTCGGCCTGGTGGTGCTTACCTGAGCCATTAAAAAAGAATCTATTTAGACTCAGTAATTTTGTTACTGAGAACGAACCAGAAAATGCATTTGAGCTTCTAGTCGAAGAACTCCATGGACGATATCAACCCGAGAGGATTGAACGGATGACTGACTTGTTACGTCAGGAAAATTTGGGAAATCAACTCCCATCTGAATTTTATTACAAACTTATTTCAAAATCTATCGGGATTGATTTATCTGAGGAAGCTATAAACAGTATATTTAAAAGAAACATGTTGCGAGACAGGAAATAAACAATTTACCTGATTTTCGGATTGCGTACCGAAATATTTGAATCCACTGTCATCAAAATGTTTGCAGATATTTCGGGCTCCAATTACGGAGCCCTTTTTCAATGCCAAACACATCACACATTTAGTTGAAAATCAATATGTCAAGTGGAAATATTAATTTAAACCGCCTCATTTATACTTGATTTTAGATCTCTTAAGCATAACGTTTTTTTATAAAAATGTTAGGAAAGTGTATGTTAAATTGGTTTGTGTATGTGTCTACATGTATACACTCTTCGCAATGAGATTACAGTGATATAATGACAATTAATGACAACTCACTAGATAAGCGTACGTCATGCCTGTGTGTATGTGTTCTCGTTTGTTTTGAATTGAGGAGTAATCAGTTAATGCAAATGTACACTCATACAAGTGAAATTACAGCGATTTGGCAACATCTGACTATTCACTGGATAAGCGTGTTTGTGTGTATCCATCGAAATTAAATCGAGAAATGACATAATGAATGAAACAGCCGTAGAAAAATCACTAGGTCCTATTTGGAATACAGCACTAAATAATGGTAGAAAACGAAGATTGCACGAATCAGAATCAGAATCAGAAACTCGCTCAAGTAAAAGAATAAGAACACTGGACTGATATTAACTTACAGAGGTGGAGATTGATTAATTCAATATCGCCTAATTTATTTTGATTATTTCATCCTTGATTACTTGTTGTTAGTGTAGCGCCTTTAACATACATTTATCTATACATGATGGCAAGGTTTATTTTATTTTATTTTCTTTGCACTATTACTAGTATCTTCTTTATCAGGCAATTTTTAATTTCTTTTACGTACCGTTTAATTTAACTTTCTACCCTATTGAAACACTTTATCCGTTTCTAATTTAATTTTACTACCTATTAATTATTTACTCTATTAATAGTGTCATTCCCCCTCCTCACCGAAATGCCACTCGTAATTACTTCATTTAGAAAAGTAAGTGTAAAATAGGTCTGACGTGTGCAGCTAGGAAATGACAGTTATCATTTTAGTTTTACTTGTATGACCGTTACACGTGCCTGTAATTACATGTAACAGATTAGCTCTTAGTTTTAAGTAAACGCTCACGCACATACACACAAACACGCTTATCCAGTGAATAGTCAGATGTTGCCAAATCGCTGTAATTTCACTGGGATGAGTGTACACTTGCATTAACTGATTACTCCTCAATTCAAAACAAACGAGAACACATACACACAGGCATGACGTACGCTTATCTAGTGAGTTGTCATTAATTGTCATTATATCACTGTAATCTCATTGCGAAGAGTGTATACATGTAGACACATACACAAACCAATTTAACATACACTTTCCTAACATTTTTATAAAAAAACGTTATGCTTAAGAGATCTAAAATCAAGTATAAATGAGGCGGTTTAAATTAATATTTCCACTTGACATATTGATTGTCAACTAAGTGTGTGATGTGTTTGGCATTGAAAAAGGGCTCCGTAATTGGAGCCCGAAATATCTGCAAAAATCATGATGACAGTGGATTCAAATATTTCGGTACGCAATCCGAAAATCAGATAAACAGTATATTTGTAGCAGAATTGCCTGCTAGACTAAGAGCAACTTTGGATGTCTATGATACATTGGAACTAGAGTGGCCAAAGAAGCTCAAAGGGTTGGACAAAATGTATCGTCAGAAGGAACCTAAGGTGTATGCAGTAACAGCAGATTCACGTCTGAAGCAGCAATTCAGACATCTCTCAGGGAGAATCCTGACCAAAGAGAATGAATTAAGCACTCTCCGCAGGGATGTGGGTTAGATAAAAACAATAACGAAAGATACAACAGAGGTAGGGTAAATTCTCGGAGTCAAAGTTCAAATTCCAAGCATCGGAGAGGCGAATCGCGTGAAGGTGTACAAGGACCACGCAAGTGGTGCATTTTGCACCGTAAATACGCCGAGTTTGGAAAATGTCATGAGGGGGATGCACGTTTCCAAAGTTGATTGTTTCCCGATGAAAAAGAAGTAGTCTTCCTGTAGCCTGGTCTAAGCTGCCGGAAAACCAGTGGAGCCCACGCTAATGGGAGCCGTAGGGGGTTGCGCATGCAAGGCATACTGAAATCATCGAAGTTAGTTTCGGAAGATTTGATGGAAGAAACGCGTTGCAATACAATCCGCAAATCTGTTAGATTTCGGCTGGAAGGTAATCTTAAAGAGGTTGCTGGTTATAGCAACAACAAATTCGTTATAAAAGATGAAATTAGCGGGTTAAACTTCTTAATAGACACGGGTGCAGAGGTGAGCATAGTTCAATCCGATGGGATGGAAATTGATAGCCCCACATTCGATTATCAACTATAGGCTGCTAATGGAAGTCCAATTGAGGTTAAATGAGTTAAAGAATTGTCAATGACATTGGGGCAGAAATCTCCATTTACGTGGAATTTTCTGGTCGCTGATATAAAGGATAACATCATTGGGATGGATTTTTTTATCCATTTTAATCTCGCTTTAGATCCCAAATCTAGGATTATTGGACAAAGCACTGGGATAGTGACTTATGCTGAGACTGGGACCTCAGTAGTTAGGTCAGTGAGACTACCCAGACCCGTCGTCGCCGATGACTTAGTGGATGTCATCGACAAACACCTGGCCGTGTTTTTACTATTCAATGCTAAGTGAAAGGGTTTAAAGACAGGTATAGAATACCAAATCGAGTTGATGGAACCACTACCCTGTTCACCGAACGCTCAACCGTTAGCACAACATAAGCAGCAGGTTGCTATTGAAGAATTTAAGCGGTTGAGAGAAGAAGGAATTTGTAGTTTTTCAAATTCCAACTTTGCATCTCTAATAGTGGTTGTTCCCAAACCTAAACCAGGTCAATGGAGGGTGTGTGGTAACTATCGTCTATTGAATTCGGTAACGAAAGGTGATTCGTATCCTCTACCGAACCAGAGTACTTTGCTCAGGGATATAATGGGGTATGAGTTATATACAACTTTAGATCTGCAGAAGGCGTACTATCAAGTACCTATGGAGGCAGAATCTATACCGCTCACAGCAGTACGATTCCCTGGAGGAGGATCGCATGAATTCTTATGTATGCCTTTTGGGTTGAAGAATGCAAGTCAGACATTCCAGCGTCTGACGGAGGAAGTTCTTCAAGACTGTCAATTTGCTAGATTGTATATAGATGACATCATTATATATTGTCAATCTAGGGAGGAACACCGGGTGCACTTGGACGTCGTATTGTCTATTTTGGAACATTATGGATTGATATTGAAACCAGAAAAGAGCAGGATTGGTTGCTCTGCCGTAAGATTTCTTGGACATAGCATTTCCAAGGATGGAATCAAACCATTGGAAGATAAGGTACAAGCAATCAAGGATGTGCGAGAACTCAGAACTCTACGCCAGTTGCGTAGATTTTTGGGCATAATTAGCTACTGTCGTCTTTTCATACCAGGTTTAGCTGAAATTTTGGGGGCGCTAACTGGACATTTAGTTCGCGAACAGAGCACGATCAAAAAGTCCTGGCTTATTAATTTTAGCCAAGACGCCAAGGAAAAATTCCAGAGGGCTAAATATTTGTTAAGCCAAATAACAACATTAGCACCTGTGGATTTGACTATTCCGTTTGAGCTGGTCACAGATGCTTCAATGTAGCCATAGGAGCAGTGCTACATCAACGGGATAATGGTATATTCAAGCCGATTGGATTCTATAGTCTGAAACTCCAAGATCGCGAGAAGCGATATGACACGCTTGGAAAGGAGTTATTAGCAGTTTATTCTGCAGTGTTGCATTTTGAGCACTACCTAGATGGACATCAGTTTACGATATTAACTGATCATAAACCGTTGTTAAGTATCCTTGGGAAAGCGAATAGGCTAAATTATTCTTGGCGGGTGAATTCACAAATAACCCGACTATCAGAATTTGATTTTACCATTAGTCCTATCTCAGGTAAAGAGAATTTGGTGGCAGATACTCTCAGTAGACCAGACGTATCAGATGAAGATATGATTCGTTCGGAGTCACTCGTATGCTCTGTTGTATCTTAGAATGATTTTGTCTAGAAATTGATGGAAGCACAAGGTCTTGATCCTTTAGTAGCTGTGTTGGCAAAGAATCCCACATATACACGCGGGAAGATTGGAGATAAGAGGTTATTATGTGAAATCTCCAGTATCCAACCTAGACCGTATGTACCGTTAGAATTTGGGTATAAGGTAATTTGACATCTACATGAATTCAGTCATCCTTCCATTAAAGCAATTATCAGGATAGTCACTGATAAATATGTATGGCCTAAGATGTCGAAAGACATAAGAGCCTGGATAATGACATGTGCCCGGTGTCAAACTTGTAAAGTTTGGCGTAATACCAAAACTGAAATTAAAACGATTGGTTTACTAGCGGATCGTTTCATACATGTTCATATTGATATAGTATAAATTCCCGAAATTTCTAGCGAAAAGTATTTACTCACGATGGTTGATCGTTTCAGTCGTCAGTTTGAGGTAGCAATCCTGAAGTACATGACAGCTCAAGAAGTCTTACTTATGTTCTTGCATAATTGGGTGTCGCGATATGGTGTACCGGTAAGGGTAACTACTGATAAACTATAAGTCCAAAGATTAAATGCTATGTATCTTCAGATTTGAAGCTAGCATCTCATGTATATATAACTAACGAGAACAGACAAAATTGTTTGAATCCGTTCTATAAGGGGCCATTTAAAGTCAATTATATGACTGATAAAAATGCATTTATAGAAGTAAATGGCACAGTAGAGTGTGTAGCACTGGATCGCTGCATTCCACAGTTTATATGGACGGAGGAAGAGACTGAGGATCAGTATCCATCACAGTATCCAGAAGCTGAGGCGAGAAGTGACTCGGAAATATGTGAGAAAAAGGAAGAGTCAAACAAATATTGAAAAAAGTAAAGATTAAAACCAAGACAACGGTGAATAAAGAGCAATGCAATATAAAAATGAAATCTAGTGAAGTACCAGCACAACTTGTTGAAACTCGTTCTGGAAGAGTCATCAAGAAACCGAAGAATGAGGATTACATCATGTATGTGTAAACGCCCCGGCTTCAAGTAAATGCCATACGACGTTACAAACTCGGTTAAGGTGCTATGGATAGAGTTATTGGTCTGATAAGGGGCCCTTAACAGGGCCGGTCGTGCGTTCTCCGGCAAATGCCGAGTGTGAATATGTCCTAGAGCCTTGGGTTGACTCTGGCTGTGGTTCCTTTTGTTGTTGCGTTGTAATCTTGATGTGAAAAACTTCGTTGACGTTCTGCATTAATTGGCTCGTCTCGCTGGTTGTACCGCAACAAGATGAGTCACGGATGTTGCCAATTGTTGGTGAAACAAATCCAATAACCAGCGTAGGTAATGACAGCCGACAGCACGCACGCGTAACGCAAAGCAGAAGGTAAATGCGACAACTGAACTGCATGGTAAATTGCCGTGCTTAAATAGCCATGCCATAGTAATATATGTCTACTTGCACACTATTGGTTAACGGCAAGTTTCGCTTTTTTCTCATTGGTGCAACGTAAATAAAATTGAATTTAATTTACACAATATGTCGGCAATTAATTTGTGTCGTTACATATGGTTAATCATCTTAAACATGAGGGTGTATGTGGAGGTTAATTTAATTATTGGAAATCAATTAACTCCTCATATAAATTAAATCAAATTTTATTTTGGACGTTTGATGTTATCGTTTGTAAACAATATTTATATTTTTTAAATATTGTATTTTTTTTCATGAATAAGTCTTTGGTCTTGTCGAAGGTTAAAAGAGAGTTTGTTCTGAGTTGCTGGATTGCACAAGCGGAACACTGCATTCAATACGATTTTTGCTAATAAATTATTGTAATCCACTCATATATTGTTCTGATTTTTCACAGTGAAAGAATCACAAATTTGCTGATCACATCGTCTCGTTCTATAATCTGTGAATATCAGCGTATCCTGGTAAGCTTAATTAATATAATATATAAATTGCAAGTAATTTAATAATATTATGGCTGGTTTATTAAATATTGAGGATACAGAGCAGTTAGCAAGTGGACTTAAGGATTGTAGTTTAAAAGATAGTTCAAAGGAACTTAAGTGTTCCAAATTAGATTATCATACCGCAAATATGGATTTCCGGGCCTGGCATCCCAGAGGCTCTCTTATGGTAGTGACCAAAGGGCCTCTACAAAAATGGCGACCGCGCCAGGATCCTCTATGCGGAAAGATGTGATGTAGATGATCGCTTTTGCTCAATTCTATAGATAGCAATGCTAAGCTTAATATGTACAGACCAGCATACCATTCTGAATGGGTCGAAGAAGAAAAATTTTATTTTAAACTAAAACGGATGACTGACCCTATAGAAAGGTTTGCCTCGGCCTGGTGGTGCTTACCGGAGCCGTTACAAAAGAATCTATTTAGACTCAGGAAATTTGTTTCTGAGAACGAACCGGCAAATGCATTTGAGTCTTTAGTCGAAGAACTCCATGGACGATATCAACCCGAGAGGATTGAACGGATGACTGACTTGTTACGTCAGGAAAAGATGGGAAATCATTTCCCATCTGAATTTTTGACAGACTTATTTCAAAATCCATTTAACTATAGAATTTGTGAATGTGATTGATGAACATCTGATGTCCTGTATTGTGAAATCATACCTGAGTGTTCAAGAAATCTGAATTAAAATTGCTTGAAACTAACAGAGATTGTTTCTAAAATCACAGTTAAGAAGAATATTGTGTAAAAGCAGAGTTAGATTATTTGACCTTAAAGAGCATTATATTTGTCAAAATTGAACATCGTTGGGTTGTAACGCGGAGCTGCTTGTTACAGACTTACAAAATGTCAAACAAACAAAGGATTCTTCCAGTTTTTTATCCTATTTGCTAATAACATCACATGATCATCTTGAAATAATTTCAACAAAGTTATTCTGCTTCATTTAGAATACAAAGTGGATTAATTGACTCAACTGCGGCAAATTCACCTTAAATCAGTTCAATTTAACTCTTTCCAAATTGTGGTAGCAGTTTTTGGTAAGAGCTTTTCATTGGCACTTGAAATTCACAGGGAGCTTTTGCCTTATATTTTAAAACTGCATTAAAATCTACTCAAGCGTTTTTTCGTATTTTTATTATTAGCAGTAATCTATCTCCATTCGTGAACGTACTTGAACCTTAGCTACCTCAGTGTCCAGGCGTGAGTCTCTCATTCGATGTCATCAGTCTATTGACATTCGAGAGATTTCTATAAGATTTGAATGAAATATTTTGAAGATTCGTTGTAAGCAAGGGACAGGTTAATAAAACGAAGGCACAACATTTCCGTTAGAATATAATATATAAGTGGAAACAACAATCGAGATTCCTTTAACAATTTAATATAATCAACTAAAGTTTTATTAGTCATAACATGATTACTTACACAGTTCGGAAAATTTACCAAACGGGTGTCAGTTTCTTTTTATTGTACACTTTAAGCCACAAATAGAAATGCATTTTTATGCGTTAAATCATGAGAATAAAAGTCCAAACATCAAATTTTGCAGTGAATGTTGATTCATTTTGTCTAGATAAAAAACTTCGAAGTCAATAATTTAGTTGATAATTTTGAACGAAACGAAAAAACAAGACAACCTAGTGAACATTTTCTCTTTCTAGATTTCAAAAATAGCGAGGAATTTATCGTGGAGACCAGTGAAACAATTTCAATTCTAATGGGTGACTACGATGTGATGTATTTATGGATGCTGCCTGCAACAAGCACGTGTGATACCATTGCGAGCTACAGCTGTCAGCGTCACTCTCTCAACATAGGTTTACGGCGTGAATTCTTGCACAATTTTATCGTGTCCAAGATGCCACTCAATATTCTAGACCTTCATTTGTTGCTACAATATTAGAAGATCACAGATCTCTCCAGTAGAATTGGTCATATCTTTACAACATTATTTTCAGAACGTTTGGGTTTGTAAGATAAACAGTAATACCCGATGCATACTTTGACGAAGATATCAACATCTATTGAAGAACGAAAATCTTTTTTCGATCTCAACAGATCAGAGGTATGTGCAACCAACATGATGCACCAACCAAATGTTATAAAAAAATCTATTGTGCTTAAGATGAGTCCGTTACCTCCCGTTAAACTCAAATCTATCCAAGATGAATTCTTAAGAATACTAGAAGGCACCATGAAGACATCAATAAATACTTTGGTATTCCTATTACACTTGTTCACTATAGCTAATAAATCAAACAGTGCCTGTGTGGATTATCACAATTTAAATTCTGTTAAAAAGCAGAGAAATACTCAATTTACATCATAAATTCGTAGCTAGAAAACTCAGTAGTAGAAATTATTACTCAGTTGTTGACCTTAAACAAGCCTACAACCAAATTCCAGTATAATCATAGATATAGAAAAACACTTTCCCATTACTTCTTCTGACTTATTGGAATACATTTACATGCAGTTTGGTTTAAATTGCGCTACTCAGAATTTTCATAGGTTCATAAACATTATTCTGCGCGGAAAACACCGAATACTGCTCATCATAACTTGATAAAATAATGATCTCTAGATCAGACCTGATCTTTTACGGGGTAAATATTGGAAATTTCCTATTATACTTCATCTATCACAAACTTAAAATAAATCGTGACAAAATGCAAATTGCAGCTACCTTCCTTTATTTCTCACAAAATCATATTTCAGCCAAAGGTATTCAGCATTTGTCTTCTATAGCCAATTCAATCATGAATTCTCCGCAATTTAAGATTTTAAACGAATCACAGAAAATCGTTGTGATTCGAGCTATTACCACAAGTTCCAACCTAGCCTATCGAAACATTTTAATCTGCTATGCAAATACCTGACTGGCCTGAAAAGATTAAGTTGGATCTCCATTATTTCTTGGTCGTCAGATGATGAGGAAAAGTTTCATCATGTTTTAAACTCTTTAACAAATACCACAATGCTATAACAACCGGATTTTGAACGATCTTTTCTACTCACCACTGATGTTCCAAATTTGCAATCGGTGTCACTTTGGAAAAAGAGATCAAAGCAGTTCAATTTTATTCTCGTACTTTTTACCGGTAAAATATAGATTTGATAGACCGTTTTATTAGCTTTATAGGTGTTTGTAGATTTGTTCTTTTAAAAAAACGTGCTCCCCTATTTAGCATACTTCGATATATGACTTTGGCAAATAAAATTTACCTTCCAGAGTAGAGTGGCAGTTTTTGAAACTTAGCGAATTACCATTCGAGATTTTTCACGAAGAGGGCGAAAAAACATCATAGCAGACGCGCTTTCAAAGCCAAACGCGTACTTTTTGCCGGTAAAATATAGATTTTATAGACCATTTCATTAGCTTTATAGGTGTTTGTAGATTTGTTCTTTTAAAAAATCGTGCTCCCCTATTTAGCATACTTCTTTTTATGACTTTGGCAAACAAAATTTACCTTCCAGAGTAGAACGGCAGTTTTTGAAACTTAGCGAACTACCATTCGAGATTTTTCACGTAGAGCGCGAAAATACATTATAGCAGACGCGCATTCAAAGCCAAATGTCTTGCTACAACCACATACGCCTTCGCCATACTTGATAAACACTTTAAATTTCAGCGAGCCACTCTTGACGTTATCTCACCTTCATACAGAACAATGTGGATAGACTCGTGTTCAGAGATTAATAGCTTCCAATCACACCAAGAACGTATGCAGATTCTAAGAATGTTTACTAAATGTATATTTCACTGGTAGGCAGCGCAATATGTCAGTTTTGCCTACAAACATTCAGAGAAAGAATTTAGCTCTATTCACTTCATTTTTAACTTACGTAGTGATGCGACTATCAAACTTATAGGCGATAGTTTCTAAAGTCATAAACATGCGAAAAACATTAAGCGATTTTTGTCTAATTGTTTCATATGCCAACAGAATAAAATAACTCGGCACACTCATTCGAATTTAGACCATTTTCAAACAATATTATCACGCCTGACCATTTTCCACGTCCTTAAAATTCATTTTATTTTATATCAAATGCTTAGCAGTCTTCTAGTCATGATCGATGGACTTTTGCAATAGTCTGCCACGTTACACTTTAGAATCATTTCTGCGGATTTTTCTAATGGTTTTATCTCGTCATAGTTGGAATATTATCGTTTTCCTTCCTAGGTTATTACTAATAAACGTTCATGTTTCAGATTCAATCGTTTCAGAACTACTATGCGTTTTATGAAAATCGCTTTATGACTGTCCATGACCTACCACCGGCAGTCTAATCGTATGGTGGTGAGAATGAATAGGCGAACGAACGTCTTTATAGCATCTTCGTCCATTAATTGAAACTGGGTCTACACACTACCCTTAGTACTAATTGCAATACGTTCTCAAATACTTGTATCTACTCAAACGTCTTAGTCGCATTTATTTTGTGGTATAGAACAACGCTTTCTGTATTTACTCCTATATTTGTTGATCTCACATGATGACCTAGAAATTGAAGCTTCTTTAATTTTACTTTATTTCAGTATTGTATCAGCCTAGCGGTCGAGATACATTTATAGTACAGTATTTGTTCATCCACAACTCATTATATGCAAGCAAATAATTGTTCGTTACGGTGATGCTGTAGCATATCTACAAATATTTGCTTGAAAATGGTTGATTTTCCTGACGATTATGAGTGCAATGTGCACAATGATAAATAAAATTGAACTGATAATAGGCAATAAATATGGCGACTCGGTCTGTAACATGTTTTGAAACGTACCCCTTTGTCTACTACATATTCGTGCTTATTGGGAAATATTCAAGAATAGTCCAGAATTTACCGCGGACAGAGCTCGAACCTGGGCACGTCTGCTACTGAGTCTGTGACGCTAACCACAGAGCCATTTGATCGCACCTTATTTACAACATTAAGTTATAAATGCTTGATGAGAAAAAGTTGGATGCATTAATATTCTTTATTGATATCTCAAATCTTTTGATCCTATCTCTTGTTATGCTATTATGAAGGCTATTAATTCATTGAATATCGATCCCAATAACTTTAGATTACTTAGGTATTAATTATATGATGGAAGACTGATTATTCATGTAAAGTATGTGAGATCAAAAACACTAAGAGTTTCATACGTAGTTTCACAAGGATAACGCTTGGGACCAATTTTATTTAAAATCATATTTTCCCATTTCCAGTCTAAAGCCCTTTGTGGTCGATTTTGCTAATTTGCTGATGATTTAAAAATCACCTTACCAAGACCAGGATAAATGTGATCAGCAACAGATATTCTTGAAAGTTGTGTATCTATTATCTGTATTATTATTTTGGAAAATAAGCATTTATCATTATGTTTGCTATTGTTACAAATAAGCAATTTGAAGTCAGGTTTCTCATTTACGAATAATATCGCATTCAAATTATACCTTAATCTTTCCAATTATCGGGTCAGATAGTCTCGATGTGACACCTACTATTATGTGCATCAGAATAGAATAGAATAGAATAAAATAGAATATATTTAGTTGGATTCAAACCACACATTTTCTATCAAATAGATGATAATATTGGTAAATATACAATATAAAAATGATAGCGCATCAAATAAATGTGTTAAATTAATCACGCTAGTTGTGATATACGATATATCACCATCAGAAAATTCAGCAGTAATATCACTACATATGTGATATCAATTTTGATACAATTATTATTATAAAGGAAAATCGGTATTTTTAATTAATTGCATTTGTACAATAATATAAATTGTTATAGATTCATCATCAAAATTAACAGACTTGATAATAGAAAAAATAAAGGTATAATTCGAGTGTTACGTTATGCAAAATTGAGAACCATGACTAGCAATTTATTAAATGGAATGCTGAGTAACATGATGATATACTGTATAATATTTCAATTTAATAATACAGAATGTAGAAAAAAAAATCTCAAGAAGGTATGTTGCTGATCACATTTATCTTTGTCTTTTATTCAAACACGAGAAAGTATTATCATGATCAAAATTAAAATGATCAGCAGGATTGTAGATTTTTTCTGCTGAGATCCATATTGAAAGGATAGTAAGCAGTGCTAAGAACAGATGGGCACTAATAAATAGAAATATCTTATCGAACGATATAAAATTAAAAATGTATATAATTTTGATTAGACCGATACTAGAATATGCTGCCGCTACTTGGATATCCATTAAAGAAGGTCTTATCAAACAAGATAGAAGCTATGCATGAAAAAGTTGTGAAATAAATTAGCCCTGTCTCCTGCAGTATATACGCCAGTAGATTAATGTTTGTATCATTGCAAACTTTATGGTTTCGGAGGATGTGCTATTGCATAAATGTTTTCCATTTGAACCAGTGGACTGGTGTCTATATGAATCCAATAAGAAAGATTCATGAAGTTGGAACTAGATCTGGAAATTTGGCGATCTCTCCTCCTTTGGTGGAAATGTTGCGAGGAAGTTATTCTCTTTATCAGAAATTTACAAAATTTACAATAAATTGCCAAAGAAGCTTAGAGAAACGCCTCCATCTAAGATGTCTTTTAAATTTTTATGTACTGAACTAGAAAAAATCTACAATACTGCTGATCTTTTTAATTATGATTATGATAATACATTTTTTTGGTTGAATAAAAGGCAAGGATAATTGTGTCAGACTCGGCAACCATAGTGTTAGTACCATGTACCTTTTCGGTACTATAATGTTGGTATCGGTTACTGACACAATAGCAATAGTGTTAGTATCATTTACAGACTCGGTATATATATTATATAAAGTGAGTTAGCGTTGAAGTCGCATTTTCGAGAATTTATATAATGTTATCTTCACTACTGCAGGTTTACACATTCGTCTAGCGGATTGTACAGTACTATTATCCCACATTCCTCACCCAAATATATAGTGGATAAAGGGCGTAATACCGGCTCCTACTGATGAGTCGCCAGTAAGCACGAAACGAATGTGCATGAGATTATACTTTCCGTTCATGCTGCCTTTGGTGTATCCTTTTGGTCACAACTGAACTAATTTGTTACTAGTTTCGCAACACCTAATACAAACTTGCATATATATTAGTTCTCCGCAACAAACAGTATTTATCTGTAATACATAGAATCAATTGCTTGTCATGATTATCATTTTTTGCATAATGCTACACTCGAATTTTACCCTAATTTTTCCTATTTCGATGATGAATCTATAACTATTTATATAATCGATTATTGTACAAATGCGATTAATTAATAAAACCGTTCTTTTTCCTATATTATTATAATAATTACAGCCGAACTTTCAGATCATGTTATATTGTACATTATAACTGTAGAGAACTATTTATCTATATGAGACTAATTTCTCATATTTATGTGATGTAATATACTTCTTAATATTGTAATTCTCCGATATTATTATCTATTTGAGGGAACATATGTGGTTCGAATCCAAATAAAGTTATTCTATTTTATTCTATTCTAGTTCTGTACATAAAAATTTAAAAGACATCTTAGATGGAGGCGTTTCTCTAAGAGTTTTTTGCAATTGATTGTAAATTTTGTAAATTTTCGAAAAAGAGAATAACTTCCTTGCAAAATTTCCCACCAAAGGAGGAGAGATCGCCAAATGTTCAGATCTAGTTCCAACTTCATGAATCTTTCTTATTGGATTCATATAGACATAAGTCCACTGGTTCAAATGGAAAACGTTTATGCAATAGCGCATCCTCCGAAACCATAAAGATTGCATTGATACAAACTGTAATCTACTGGATATATATAGTGCAGGATACAGGGCTAATATGTTTCAAAACCTTTCTTTTTACAGCTTCTAGCTTGTTTGATAATCTTTTTAAAATGGATTCCAAGTAGCGGTGGCATATTATATGGTCGGTCATATCCAAATTACATGCATTTGTAATTTTATATCGTTCGATAAGATAGATATATTTATTAGGACCCATCTGTTCTTAGCACTGCTTACTATTCTTTTAATATGTCAGTCAGCTGAAGCTGTATATTAAATAAATATGCCAAAATCTTTAATTTATTGATGAATTTTGATCTAAAAAACATCATTTATCGTCGCATGATGATAATAAACATAATAAAATTCTGTTGTATTACCTATTTTTAAAGCTCTTGTCTTTTTACTGTTTATTATCAGCCCTAGTGTTATCACATACCTACTTAGGTCATACAAATCTAGTGCCACATTATTTTTATAAAAGTCTACATTTTTAATTTCAAGTGGAAAGATTATTTTTAAATCCTCAGCAAATTCGCAAACTCGACCGTTAAAGATCTTAGTTTCCAACTGTGAAAATACGGTTTTAAATAATATTGGTCTCAAACTTGATCTTTGTGGAATTCAACTTGTTATTTTTTGCGATTTGGATCTCAAATCATTTAGTTGAATACTCAAATTTTGATTATATAAATAGTATCTGAGTAATCTTAAAATACTCGGATCAATGTCAAATAAATTAATCGCCTTCAAATAGCATCAACAGATACATAATCAAAAGCTATTGAGATATCTATAAATACAATTAATGTGTAGGAGGTGTTGTGGGGTAGCGTTATATTTCTGATGCTATGCTATTACTACATATGTTTGGTAGCTGATGTCGGAAGAAATCGGTTTCATGTGACGTGCTTATAATCAGTCTCACTTTGTTTCCCAGTGTCGTGATGGGAGAAGGCTAAGTCGAAGTATCATACGTGTATTATGAACAATGTTAAAAAGTAAATTAAAATTCAATGTTAGTCAAAATTGACCATGCTCTAGTCGGCAACACAATAAAATATTGTTAACACAAGTTAATATCGAGGCACAAAAGCAGAAAGTCATAAATCACAATAAATAACTCCAAAGTGCCTTAGCAGGATAGTTTAGAGTCACTGATAATCGATCAAGAACACACAAAATGTAAATCCTGGCTTTGACAGCTTAGACACAGTAATCCACTGCATGCAAAGGGAGTGTTACGCGTGGGTGTGTGTGTTGTTTTTGAATAAAACCCCATTAATAACAAATAAAATTGCAGCTCAAGAAATCTCAATAAAAACTGCTTTAAACTCATAGAGATTGTTTCTAAACCACAATTAGGGAAAAGATTGTCTAAAACCAGAATAAGCACATGTGACGGTGTACACGGTGAAGGAGGCTAACCAGAAAGGAGATGTTAAGGCTCTGCCGTAACGAGTAAACATTGATGTTGGTTCTGCTGATTGATTCTGGTTCTTGTATCTGTCGCGGCAGCATGACGGCGTCAGTTGGCTCTGTTGTTGTTAAGCCGTCGGGCGTTAGCCCGTGGTCATCAAAACTGTCTGGAGGTGGAATTATTATCATTTCGTTGCCTGATAGGTCAACATCGTGGAATAGCGGGTCATTTGTATGTGCTGCTTGCAATTCCTAAATACTTTAAGGTGAAATTCACAGGGTGGAGGCACAAAGTTCTGCAGAAAGGCTCAGGAAGTCTGTAACTTCGTTTTCTGACCCTTTAACGTTAGTGACTTCATATTTGTGTAAGTTGCGAGTTGATACGTCGTGAATATAAATACTCTTTCCTTCTTCTGCGCATTGGGAGTAGAAGAAGGTGGTCGGTGCAAATTTTGAATTTTCGGCCACCCAGATGGGTGTGGATATGTAGGATCGACCGGTAGATGGCGAGTAACTCTTTACCTAATGTATCATATCGCTTCTTGCGAGGTTATAGTTTTTGCGAGAAGAACGCGATAGGTCGGTGTACGCCATTGATGGACTGTTGAAGTACAGCACCTGTGGCAACGTCGGATGCGCCTGTGATCAATTCAAAAGGTTGAGACCAATCAGGTGAATGTAGCACGGTTCCTCTGCATAAAGCCTTTTTGGCATCCTCATAAGCCTGCATGTCGTCATCGTTGAGCTGAATCAGTTGTGATTTCTTGATAAAACATCTTTCTGGCACGAGGTATTTGTGAAGAGATGCCAGAATCTTGGAAAAGCAAGGCACGAGCGTTGAAATTAAAATAGAGTGTAGATGCCCTTTGGTCACTACCATAAGAGAGCCTCTGAGATGTCAGGCCCGGATATTCCATATATGCGGTATGATCATCTATTTTGGAACACTTAATTTCCTTTAAACTACCTTTTAAACTACAACCCTTAAGTACACCTGCTTATTGCACTTTATCATCAATATTTAATAAACCAGCCATAATATTAGAATAATATTGTACAATTTATATAATATAACGATAAGTGGCAACAAAATACCTTTATTCTCAGATATCAGAACGACGTCATTGTTACCGAAAACAAATATCCACGTCAATTACCTAAAGGAAATTTGTGATCCTTCTTAATAAGGTGTATTAAGAACAATAGATGAATGCAAATTTCAATACTTTATTAGCATAGAGTATTCAGATAGAACCATGCAGTAAACCGTACGTGCAAGTCAACTACTCAGATAAAACACCCTTATATACAATTACCAAGACAAGTCAGAAACTTCGAAAATATGAACAAAAGAATCTTCCAAAAAAATTACAATGTTTAAAAAAATACAATATTGTTTTATGAAACCAGCGATAAAATCAAATGTCCAAAAATAAAATTTGATTTATTTTTATATGAGGAGTTAATTGATGCCCAGTAAAATAATTAACCTTCACATACACCCTCATGTTTAAGATATTTAATCATACATTATGAAGTCCTCATTCTTTTGTTTCTTTTTGACCCTTCCAAAACAGGTTTCAACATGTAGTGCTTGTACTTCACAAGGTTTCAATTTCATATTACGTTATTCTCTGTTCTCAGTTGTCTCGGTTTTAATCTTTACTTCTTTTCCACATTTGTTTGATTGTTCCTTTTTCTCACACATTTTTGAGTTACATCTCGCCTCAGATTCTGTATACTTCGATGGATACTGTTCCTCAGTCTCCTCCTCTACCAAAATAAACTGTGGAATGCAACGATCCAGTGCTACACACTTTAATGTGCAAATTAAATCTGTAGATGCAATTTTATCAGTCATATGTTTGACTTTAAAAGGCCCCTTATAGAACAGAGTCAGACAATTCTGTCTGTTCTCGTTAGTTATATATACATGAGATGCCAGCTTTAAATATGAAGATACATAGCATTTAGACTTTGGACTTCTAGTTTTGTTTCGAGCTAAACGACTCATTTTAAATCTCAATGCTCCAACAAACCGATCTACTAAACTGGAGACCCAATCGAGACAACTTGGAGCTTCTATTAAAAGATCTCCAGGTAAACTAAATGGCTCTCCATAAACAAGTTCTGCTATGGATGTTCCTAACTGAGCTCTGTATCTGTTTCGCATTGCCAACAAAACTATGGGCAAATCATGCATACAACTAAATTCACCAGTGCAGCGTAATGCAGCCTTCAGCTCCCTGTGCAGTCTCGCAACCATCCCATTAGCTCTGGGGTTATGAGCACATGTGTGTCTTACTTCTATCCTCATAGTATTCAATGATCTGATAAATAGTTCAGACATAAACTGACTACCACCATCAGTAGTTACCCTTACCGGTACACCATATCGCGACACCAAATTATGCAAGAACATAAATAAGACTTCTTGAGCTGTCATGTCCTTCAGGATTGCTACCTCAAACGGACGACTGAAACGCTCAACCATCGTGGGTAAATACTCCTGGCTAGAAATTTCGAGCATGTCTCCTATATCAGTATGTACATGCATGGAACGACTCGCTGGTATACTAATCGTTTTAATTTCAGATTTCGTATGACTCCAAACTTTACAAGTTTGACACCGGGCACATATCCTTATCCAAGCTCTTATGTCTTTCGACATCTTAGGCCATACATGATAGTTGCCTTAATGGAAGGATGACTAAATTCATGCAGCTGTTGAATTACATTATACTTTAATTCTAACGGTACATAAGGTCTAGGTTGACTCCTGGAGATTTCACATAGTAAACACATATCTCCAATCTTCCTGCGTGTATATGTCGGGTTCTTTGCCAACACAGCTACTAAAGGATAAAGAACTTGTGCTTCCATCAACTGCTCTACAAAATCATTCGAAGATACAACAGAGCATACGAGTGACTCCGAACGAATCATATCTGCATTTGATAGGTCTGATTTACTGATATTGCCTGCCATCACATTCTCTTTTCCTGAAACATGAGTAATGGTAAAATCAAATTCTGAGAGTCAGTTTATTTGTGAATTCACCCGCTGAGAATAAATAATCCTATTCGCTTTCCCTAGGATACTTATCAACTGTTTATGGTCAGTTAATATCGTAAACTGATGTCCGTCTTGGTAGTGTTCAAAATGCAGCACTGCAGAATAAACCGCTAATAACTCCTTTCCAAGCGTATCATATCGATTCTCACGATCTTGAAGTTTCAGATTATAGAATCCAATCGGCTTGACTATACCATTATCCCGCTGATGCAACACTGCCCCTATGGTTACATCAGAAGCATCTGTGACCAGCTCAATCGGCTTAGTCAAATCCACAGGTGCTAATGTGGTTATTTGGCTTAACAGATCTTTGGCCCTCTGGAATTTTTCTATATTGTCTTGGCTAAAATTAATAGACCAGGACATCTTAATCGTGCTCCATTCACGAAATAAGCGTCGAGTTAGCGACCCCAAAATTCCAGCTAAACCTGTTATAAAACGATGATAATATCTTATCATATCCAAAAATCTACGCAATGGATGTACAGTTCTGGGTTCTGGCACATCCTTGATGGCTTGGAACTTATATTTCAAGGGTTTGATTCCATCCTTGGAAATGGTGTGTCCAAGAAATTTTACAGTAGAACAATTTATCCTGCTCTTTTCTGGCTTCACTGTCAATCCATAATGTTCCAACTTAGACAAAACGACATCCAAGTGCTCCCGGTGCTCCTCCATAGATTGACTATATATATTGATGTCATCTATATACACTCTAGCAAATGGACAATCTTGAAGAACTTCCTCCGTCAGACGCTGGAATGTCTGACATCCTTCAAACCAAAAGGCATACATAACAATTCATGCGATCCTCCTCCAGAAAATCCCACTGTGGTAAGCGGTATAGATTGTGCCTCCATGCGTACTTGATAATACGCTTTTTTCAGATCTAACGTAGTATAAACCTCATACCCCATTATATCCCTAAGCAAAGTACTCTCGTTCGGTTGAGGATACGAATCGCCTTTTTTTTACCGAGTTCAATAGACGATAGTTACCACAAACCCTCCATTGACCTGGTTCAGGTTTGGAAACAACCACTATTGGAGATGCAAACTTGGAATTTGAACGCCTACAAATTCCTTCTTCCGTCGTAAAGTCCATCCCCTCCTCAACGTGGTACGACGGTGTCAACCATGTCTCGATGGCTGATCGTACATGGGCTAACGGGGCTATGGCGGTGGTGTTACCAGGGCGTGGTGGATTTCCGACCGACAATCGGATCTCCTATAAAATACCACATGAGCCCGATGACGGCACCATGACTCGGCGTGTGTTCCCCGCCACAAAAGGGTTCAACAGCTACAGGATTACATGGACTCCTGGACAGTACCCCGTACTTCCGAATGGCGAATGAGCTCTCAACAGCCACCGGCAACCATGCAACTTACTGCTGCCTTGCAGACTACGCTTGGATGTGCAAAGGCTAGAGGTGCGTCCTCGATCAAAAAGCCGAGTGGTGAGGGGACACCACTTGTACCAAATTCCCAAGAAATTCCATGAAATCAATGGAGCCGGCTTAACCTCTAAAAGGAGTCAGCCGCAGTAAAGTAAAGTAAAGTAAGTAAATTCCTTCTTCTCTCAACCGCTTAAATTCTGCTGCTTATGTTGTGCTAACGGTTAAACCTTCAGTGAACAGGGTAGTGGTTCCACAAACTCGATTTGGTGTTTTATGTCTGTCTTTAAACCCTTGCGCTTAGCATTGAATGGTAGAAATACGGCCAGCTGTTTCTCGATGACATCCACCAAGTCAACAGCGACGACGTGTCTGGCTAGTCTCACTGACCTAACTACTGAGGTACCAGCCTCAGCATAATTCACTATCCCTGTGCCTTGTTCAATGGTGCTAGATTTGGGATCTAAAGCGAGATTAAAATGGATAAAAAAAATCCATCCCAATGATGTTATCCTTTATGCCAGCGACCAGAAAATTCCACGTAAATGGCGATTTATGCTCCAATGTCTTTGAAAATTCTTTAATTTCTTTAACTTCAATTGGACTTCAATTGGCAGTCCATAGCTGATAATCGAATGTGGGGCTATCAAATTCCACCACATCGGATCAAACTATGCTCACCTCTACACCTGTGCCTATTAAAAAGTTTAACCTTCTATGTTCATCTGTTATAGCGAACTTATTGTTGCTATAACCAGCAACCTCTTTGAGATTACCATCCAGCCAAAATCTAAAAGATTTACGGACTGTTTTACTGCGCGTTTCTTCTATCAAAGCTTTCGAGTTTAACTTCAACTGCTCAAATAAAACACTCATATATAAATTCACCAAGACAAGTCAAAAACTTCGAAAATAGGAACAAAAGAAACTTCCAAAAAATTAGACTATTTTTTAAAAACACAATATTGTTTTATGAAATCAGCGATAACCTCAAATGTCCCAAAAATAAAATTGGATTTATTTGAGTCAACGACCTCTGCACGCAACACTGGCGTTCAGACTCTTCTATCTAGTCGATCCTTCCTAGTCCACTGTAATCTCCATTCCATCAGAACGGTCTATTACGAAGTTGATGAAAGGAATTCACTTTCTCAACTCCCTCCTCCCCTAAGATTATATACTTTGCTAGTCACATTTACATTCAAATTTGCATATCCTACTTTTGATTGCTCTTAACTTTTAATTATTGACCCTATTAACCCTCTGTTGTCAAATATACTTATTATTAATATAATAATAATAATAATATCTTATATGTGTAATAATAATATATGTATGTAATATTATTAATAATAATAATAATAATATGTATTATTAGCTATTCATTATTATTTATATTATGTATTATTATTAATGTAATAATATTATATCAATTTAAGTTGTTGTCCGATAAATTAATTAACCTCTACAGTGGTTAATGTGATTAAGCAGTTTTAATTTACTTGTTAGGAATTGCCTATTAATGGTTTATGAATCCATTATATAAAATGACATCAAAAGGAAAAGCATATATTTCTCGTTTTTATTATTGTGTTACTGTAGAGGAAGCCCTTGGCCTTTACTGTAAAAGTCTCTGGATGCCAGGCCCGGAAAATCCCATATATGAATAGTCATCGATTTGGAACACCCGGTTCTCTGAACTATCTTTTAAACTACAATCCTTAAATTCACTTACTAACTAACCATTATCTCAATTTATCCCAGCCTACCTATAATATGTATTAATTCTTTTACAATTTACATATATTATATTAATTAGGATTTACCAGGATACGCTGACATTCACTGTTTACAGAACAAGACGAGATTATTAAACAAATATCCACGTCAATAAAACCAGCATCGTCCAGATTAATAGTTGGTAACAATTCTTCTAAATCAAGTTTGCGAGCTTGGTAAACACCAATCCCATTGTTTTTTTATATTAGTCATCAGGCCATAACAAAACTACACAGCAACCTGGCTTGCACTGACACGTTTCGACCACTTCAGTCATCCCTTTCTCTCTTTCATATAAATATAAATATATATATATATATATATATATATATATATTATATATATATATATATGCCAATGCAGTTTGATCCTCGCTAGTCAGTTTGCCGTCATTGCTCTGATATTCCAGTCGCTGAAGGTCAAGCTTACATCGATGCACGTTACGTATCATTTAATTTTGTTGTTCGACGACAGTTAAAATGTGGGTTAACATTTACTTCAAAAATATAAACAATTTAAAAAATATCCGCATCAATTACCTGAAACAAATTTGGTTTCTTTTTACTAATATTCAATCAGACCAACATATGTGTATAACACAAATGATTTTATTATTAAAGATATCAATAGATGAACCCTGATGTTCCGCTTGTGCACTTGAGCAACTCAAAAAACTCTTTTTTCACCTTCGACAAAAGGACTAATATGCGATAATGTGAATAAAAGAACTTCCAAAAAAATTTGTCATCTTTCCAAAATACAATATTATTTTTAGAAGCAGCATTAACATCAAAAATCCAAAAATAAAAATTGATTTATTTTTATATGAGGAGTTAATTGGTGTCCAATAATTAAATTAACCTCCACATTACAACACAAAGTGTAAACGCCCCAGTTTCAAGCAAATGCCGTACGGCGTTACAAAGTTAGCTATGGTGCCAAGGATGGCTGAGTAAGTACTGTTGTGGGGCCCTTATTAGGGCCGGTCTTGCGTTCTCCGGCAAATGCCGAGAAGGTCAGTTAGTGTAGCAGTGCCAAGAAATACTTCTAGACACCTGAGACCCACACTGGTTGAATTGGGTTGTGGTTCCTTCTGTTGTGACGTTGACATCCGTGGAGAGTGATTAGCTGAATAAACTCGTTGAAGGTCTGCAGTAACTGGCTCATTGAAAGAATCAACTGTAGATGTTACTCCGTCTCTCTAGTTGTACAACAACAATATTGGCATGACTGAAATTGTCAATGTGTGTAAAGCTAGCCCAAAAACCAGCGTAGGCGACAGTAGCAGACAGCACGTAAGAGTAACGTACAACAGAAGGCAAACGCGACAACTGACTGACATTGTAAATTCACCGTACTTAAATAGCCTTGATTGACTTCTCGCACACCATTGGTTAACGGCAAATTTCGCTTTTTTCTCATTGGTGCCGCGTAAATTGAATTGAATTTAATTTACGTAATATGTCGGCGAATTGCTTGTGCCCTTACACCACTTTCCTCTCTGAAAAGAAAGAAAAAAATTATTCCTTTCGGCGAGGCTAGATAACCAAGTTAAGCAACTGGTTATTATTCTGCCCATAGCTGTAAAAAATGTATGAGGCCAAGTAACCACTAGGAATTACTACGCAAATTGTTAGCTAAAGCGGCCGGTCATACGGCGTGAGGCAAAATAGAGCAGTATAAAATTTGAAAGTCGCAGCGTGAGGATTTCGAGTTAAATCGCTACTGAATTTTCCAGGTTTAATTTAAGACCAAGGCAGTCTGGATCGTCGTCAATGTGTTTGCTGCCATTGAGTTTTTCAAGTAAGGTGTTAATATTTAGAATAGGATATGCATCAGATTTCGTCACTGAATTTAACTTGCCGTAATCTCCGCAGGCTCTGTACGATCCGTTTGATTTGGAGACTAATTGCAGTGGTGACGCACATAAACCTATTGATAGTCTGATAATTCCCTCTTCCGAAAACCTTGAAAATTCCTCTTGTGTAGCTTCCAGTTTGGCAGGGGCCAGTGGTTGCTTCTTGAGTGCAATAGGTTGTCCTTCTGTGACAATATGGTTCACCGTGTTGGAGACTTGTAGCTCTGACTTGTTCAGATCGAAAGGCGACTTGTGTTCTCGAAGAGCTATGGATAACTCTGCTGAATGATGCACTGCGGTTGGCTAAATGACCTGTAACTCCAAACGCTCGCAGGCAAGTGTCCAAAAACTTTGCTCAAGTCAGGAGGAGGGGTCGATGATCTTTTGTTTGGCAAGATGAACAATGAGTTGAAATTTCAGAAGAATATCAAGGTCTATTATATTGTGTGAGACCTTGACAATGATGAAGTTGTGAGTAAATTCACGCCGTAAACCTATATTGAGTGTTCGATACCGACAGCCATAAGTAGGTATGGGCTCGCCTGTAGCTGTTGCGAGTAGAACGCCTAGCGACATCTTGGCCATTGAATCACCCTTGAGAACTGAAACTGCTGCACCTGTGTCTACGATGAATTCTTCGCCAGTTCTAAAATCAAGAAGGTGCAGAAGGTCGTTGGGCTGTACGGCTGGGCCATGCAAACAAGTAGGCTGGTTATTGCGACTGGCATTGTCCGTTTGGATATCTATGTTTCAAATTCGGCGTGAACGAAAAGAGTCGACAGGAATGACGGATTGTAAATGATTTCTACCTTGTGGCGCTGTTGATGCCGTTGGTGCGCAGAAAGTACGTTCTTCTACTTTCGGCGCCAAACGTTTCCCGATCCTGATGCACCACTGCGCCTGTGTTCTGTTGTCTTTCCCGTCAACTATGGAAATTGACGTTCATTTGGAAATTCCTTGGAAAGACATAAACAGACTTGACATTTAAAAAAATTCTGGTGATTATAGCACCAGTTCTTTGGGGTATATCTGTTAAAGTATTGCGGGGATCTCGAGCGCCGCCTACCGTTATAATGTGTTTTGGGCATGAAATTTGGTCAGGCATTCACCTGATTTAGCTCGGATTTGGCTACGTCCAATCCTTCTAGAACTTTAGCCATGTTCGATACAGTCCTGTCTAAAGAGGAGAGCCTATCATCCTGCGGGGGCGGACTAAATGATGACGAATTCAACTTAAGTTCCGAAACCCTAAATTATAACTCACATCTCTCAGATAAGTCATCTATAGAGAGAGTGCAGGGAACTCCATGGTAAATAATTTTAGTGATTGTGGAAGATAGTTAATAAAAAGAACCTTAGCTTCATGGTCTGAAATATTGGTTTTATACCAACGTTACCGTAATTCCCTTAAAACCTCGATGGCGTATTTACTTATTATTGGTTCGGTTTCTGTGGGACTCAGCAAGGATTCGACTTCATTTTGTAGGCCCAAAATCGGATTATATAGCTTCCTAATGACCTCAGTATTCTGATAACTCCGTCGCTGCAATTCAGAAGGTAGTTTAGCAAAATCCTTTGACAGTTACTGATGACGGTCATAATCTAAAAACGTGGAGAATGTAGAGTCTACACGCATATAGACTAGTTCGCTATCTCCATTCCAAACAGGAGCATCAATATATAAAACTGGACCTGACATTGTAATAATCTTACGGGATCTTAAAAGCATAAATTTATAAGCAAGATGAAAATGTATAAAAAGACTTTAAACGAAACGCTTACCCACTATCAGCTTCCACAGTTTAAACAAAATCTTCCGCAATTGAATCTGTAGATCACGTCAATTCTACTCTTTCGTACAATCAATATTTGTTCATAGATCCCTAAGATGTACAGTTTTGTACCTAAGAAAATTGAATAGAAAACATTCCTTCTAAAAATATATACCCAAAATATTCCCCAGAAGATCACGACTTTAGAGAGATTACCAACTGGAGTAAAAACGTATACGCAAATGTTAATTTATTTCATCCCCAAATAAATGAAAAAGGAAGTTGATTTTATTTGTACCAAAAGTTTTCTGATGACTAAAAACAGTACAGTACTCAGTATCCTGGCGCGGTCGCCAATTTTGTAAACGACCCAGCTTCAAATAAATGCCGTACGATGTTACAAAGTCATTTAGAGTTCCAGAAATACTAAGTTAGTACTGTTGGAGGCCCTTAACAGAGCCTGTCTTGCGTTCTCTGGCAAATGCCAAGGAGGGCAGTTTGTGTATCAGTGCCCAGAAGTACTCCTAGACACTTGAGACCAGCTCGGGTTGACTTGGATTGTGGTTCCTTCTGCTGTGACGTTGACATCCGTGGCGAGTGATTAGCTGAGTAAACTCGTTGAAGGTCTGCAGTAACTGGCTCGTTTCTCTAGTTGTACAGCTACAAGATTGGCGTCACAAAAATTGCCAATGTGTGTGCAGCAAGCCCCACAAATAGCGTAAGTGACGAAAGAAGACAGCACGTTGGAAAAACGCACAGCAGACGGCAAACGCGACAACTGATTTGCAAGGTAAATTCTCCCTGCTCAAACAGCCTTGTTTGGCTATTTGTACACTTTTGGTTAACGGCAAGTTTCGATTTTTTCTCGTTGTTGCAGCATAAATTGAATTTAATTTAATTTACGCAACATGTCGGCAAATTACCTTGTGTCGTTACACCACTTTCCTCTCTGAAAAAAAGGAAAAAAATATTCTTGGCGAGGCTAGATAAAAAATGCATGGCAGATTTCGAACCAAGTTAAGCAACAAAAGTAATGTACCATAAATGCTGGACTGAAATATGCTTGTTGGTCGCTTTGACAATAATATGAAGCCAAATAACCAATATTAATTGCTACACAAATTGTTAGCTCTAGTGTCCGATAATAACTCGTGAGGCAAAATAGAGCAGTGTAAGATTTTGGAACCGCAGCGTGAGGATTTCGAGGTAGATCGCCACTGTATTTGCCAGGTTTAAGTTCAGACCAAGGCAGTCTGGATCGTCGTCAATGTGTTTGTATACAACCAAAGGAGCTAGTGTGTGCTCGACGTTGTGGTACTTGATATTAATTGAGTGGTTTCTGTGCAAATGATAAAGTTAAGAAATGCATTGAAAGTGGCCTGTAACATGATATAAACCTGATAACTACTTAGTGTTGCTATACGGAAGCGTTAGCTCTAAGTGGCTGGTCATAACAAAATAGGCAGTGTGAGCTCGGGCGTGAGCTATACATTATAATATAAAAATATATACATGAAAATTAAAAGCAACTGCATAAAAAATATATTTACTCAAACATTGCCTCAGAGATGGCATAATATCAAAGAAATGTTAAAAAATGCTACACAATTGTTAGCTAAGATTGGCTGGTTATGCCACGTGAGATAAATGCGAAAAATATCGTAGAGTTAAAAATTTTATTACGTAGAATAACGAAAAGATAATGTTAAAAATAAATATCAATTACGCGTTATTCAAAGTAAGCTGAGATTGTAGGCAGATGGAGCCTGAGACGTGTGTAGAAAGTTGAATGCTCTCAGGATCAGGCGGTTCGATAAACAGTTTCAACCTGTCTATGCTTACTGATGTCGGTGTCGCGCCTTGCATAATAATGAAGTATTTGGGTTGTCTGAGCAAAGTCGGTTGTAGTGGTGCAACAGCAGTGTCGTTGCGAACGAGTCCTCTCTTGCAGCTATGGGGCTGCGGGTGAACGAAGACTGGACGAGGTGTATATCTCGGCTGCTGTTCAGACATGTTACCTAAACGAAGTCGGAGGCGGGTAGCTTTGCCTTGTGGGTCATCCTGTGCAGGTAGTAGACGTGAGAGCTGACCAGGCAGGCGTAGATCCATGCTATACAAGAGATGTGACGCAGACGTTTTAATGGATTCACAAGTACGGGAACACATGGCAAGCAGAACTAAAGGTAAAGCATCGACCCAGTAGCCATTATTGGACGAGGATGCTAAAGCAGCTTTGAGTTCCCTATGCATTCTCTATATCATACCGTTAGATTGGGGATGATAGACAGTTAAATACTATTTGCTGTTACTAGGTTCGCAACACCTAATACATACTATGATAGACAGTTGTCTGGCGTTAGATGCATCCCATGTACCGCAAGGTGGTTATAAAACGATCGGATGAGAAGCAAGTGCCTCTGTCAGTGATGACCTCATTGGGAACACCATAATTGGATATCCATTCAGAGATAAAACCGTTAATTACTTCGTCTGCAGAAATGGTGCCAAGAGGTAATGTCGCAGGCCACCGTATAAATCTATCAATCGTATTTAGAATGTAGCTGAAACCTTGAATCTTTGTCAGATGAACTGTGTTGATGTGGGCGATGGCTAGGCGAGAAGTAGTTCGGAAATGCTGCAAATTAGAACGAGTGTGCCGTGTGATCTTGTTTTTCTGGCAAATGGTACAATCGGAGACTCATCGTGAGGAGTCGGACAATCGCTTTGCTTTCTGGGTGAGAAATTTAGTAAATTGAGTCGAAAGCTTTTCTCTGAAGGCTGGTCGACAGAACTGGCTTGTTGGGCTGCGTAACCATGAAGTAAACAATTGGTAAGCCTTCCCAGGGAAGGATTATGGACTTGGTGGGGTGACGGGCTACTGATCTTTGAATGTGAATGTCACCACGTTTTTCTGTTCGCAGGAGGGATCGCGCTAGTGCAGGTTCACTGAGTGAGACATCTGGCCTGGACAAGGCATTCGCAATGAAATTTTGTTCGCCTTTGACATGAAAGACAT
Source organism: Eudiplozoon nipponicum (assembly GCA_029291075.1). Classification (NCBI taxonomy): domain Eukaryota; kingdom Metazoa; phylum Platyhelminthes; class Monogenea; order Mazocraeidea; family Diplozoidae; genus Eudiplozoon; species Eudiplozoon nipponicum. The sequence continues at coordinate 14,363 of JAQBSW010004407.1, read as the reverse complement.
CAATTTGCCATTCGCTTAGACGTGAAATTTGTTTTTCCACTTTGGCAGGGTAGTTGTCGATAGTAGAAGTCGCGTTTCGACGTACGCTAACTAATGGTACTTGAGCTCTGAAAACAACAAATCTGCTACTGTCAATGATGCTGATAAAATGGCGCACTGCGTCGTGGATGGCGAGGAGTTCTCGACTGAGAGTGTCGTATCTTGTTTTTACTGGTTGGAGAGTACGCGAATAGAAAATATTAGGCTTCCGAACTCCGTCAACCTCTTGTTCCAAAGTGGCTCCTATAGCTAATTATGAAGCATCTGTCGTGAGTAGAAATAGTCGTTGAAAATCTAGATGCGTTAGTATTGTGGCATTTGATAACGAGGAAATGGCAAGTCGAAGTAATTCCTCGTCTTCAGATGACCAAGTAATGATGGAATTCTTGCTAAGTCATTTTCGATTCCGCAGGTGCCTGCACAAAAGATAAAGTTGTCTTTAAAGTTCTAGAAGGAGCTTGCGATAGTACTCCCAAAATTTTCGGCAACTCGCTAACAGTCTTTGGTGACTTGATATTCCTAATTGAATTCGCCTTTGACGGCAAAGGTTGAATAACTTGTGGCGTGATACTATGCTCTAACTTAAAGGATGTAGTTGTAATCTGCATCTTATCACAGTTGATATTGAGTCCGTGGTTGGATAAGCGTGAGAGGGCATTTCGTAGATGCTTGGCATGAGATTCTAAGTCTGAACTGAATACATTTATGTCATCGAGATATGACATACAGTAAGCGGATTCGGCGCGTAGTATGTTGTCCATGAATCTTTGAAATGTCTGAGTATCCCACTTTAGTCAAAAAAGGCATGTAAAGATATTCAAAAAGGCCGAATGGAGTGATGACCGCAGTATTTTCAATATCTTCTGGTGCTACCGGGATGTGATGGTAGGCTTGTCTGAAATCAATCACTGAGCATAAATTGCTGCCGTTGAGTTTTTAAAGTTAGGTGTTAATATTAGGAATAGGATATGCGTCAGATTTTATCACTGAATTTAACTTGCGGTAATCTCCGCAGGCTCTGTACGATCCGTTTGAGTTGAAGACTAAGTTCAGTGGTGACGCCCATGAACTTTTCGATGGTTTGATGATTCCCTCTCCTAACAAACTTGAAAATTCCTCTTGGGCAGCACTCAGTTCAGCAGGGGCCAGTGGTCGCTTTTTAAATGCAATAAGTTTTCCTTCTGTGACGATATGGTGTATCGTGTTGGAGACTCGTAGCGCTGAATTGCTAAGATCGAAAAGCGACTTGTGTTCTCGAAAAGCTGCTGATATCTCTGCTGAACGATGCACTGCGGATGGCTGAATAACCTGTAACTACAAACGCTCTGAGGCAAGTGTCCAAAAACTTTGCTAATGTTTGGTGGAGTGGTCGATGATCTTTTGATTGGTAAGATCAACAATAAGCCGAAGTTTCAAAAGGATATCAAGGCATATTATATTGTGTGAGACGTTGGCGACGATGAAGTTGTGAGTAAATTCACGCCATAAACCTATAGTGACTGTTCGACACCGACAGCCATAAGTAGGTATGGGCTCGCCTGTACCTGTTGCGAGTAGAACGCCTAGCGACATCTCGGCCATTGAATCATCCTTGAGAAATGAGACTGCTGCACCTGTGTCTACGATGAATTCTTCGTCAGTTCTGAAATCAAGAAGGTGCAGAAGTTCGTTGGGCCATTTGGCCGGGTCATGCAAACAAGTAGGCTGGTGATTAAGATTGGCAATGTCCGTTTGGCAATCTATGTGGCAAATTCAGCGTGCACGGAAAGAGTCGATAGGAATGTCGTATTGTAAGTCATTCATTCCTTTTGGCGCCGTTGATGCCGTTGATGCGCAGAAAGTACGGTCTTCTACTTTCTGCGCCATACGTTTCCCGATCCTGATGCACCACTGCGCCTGTGTTCTGTTGTCTTTCCCGTCAACTGTAAAAATTGACATTCATTCAGAAATTCTTCGAAACAACAGAGACAGACTTGAAACGAATAAAAAATTTCTGGTGATTATAGCACCAGTTCTTTGGAGCATATCTGTTAAAGGTTTGCGGGGATCTAGATCGCCGCCTACCGTTATAATGTGTTTTGGACATGAAATGTGGTCGAGCATTCACCTGATTTAGCTCGGATTTCGCTATGGCCAATCCTTCTAGAACTTTAACCATGTTCGCTACTGTCCTCTCTAAAGAGGAGAGCCTATCATCTTGCGGGGGCGGACAAAATGATGACGAATTCAACTTAGGTTCCAAAACCATAAATTCTAACTCACATCTCTCAGATAAGTCATCTATAGAGAGAGTGTTGGGGAGCTGTCTGGCGAATAATTTTAGTGATTGTGGAAGATTATTTATAAAACAACCTTAGCCTCATGGTCAGAAATATTGGTTTTATACCAAAGATTCCGTGATTCCCTTAAAATCTCGATTTAGCCAAGGTTTGTTCTGTTCAGTTTCTTTGGGACCCAGCCAGGATTCTGATTCATTTTTTAGGCCCAAAATGGGATTAGGTAGTTTCCTAAAGGCCTGAAGCTTCAGATAAACCCGTTGCTGCAATTCAGAAGGTAGTTTAGCAAAGGCCTTTGGCAGTTTTTGATGACTGTCATAATCTGGAAACGGGGGAGTAAGCGGAATCTACGAGTATAAAGAATTGTTTGCTATCTGCAAACCAAACAAGATCATCAAAATCTAAAAAAGGACCTGACATTCTAATAATTTTACGGGGTTTTAAAAGCATAAATTGATAAGCAAGGTGAAAATGTATCAAAAGACTTTAAACGTAACGCTTATCCACTAACGGCTTCCATAAATGAAACAGAATATTCCGCAGATGAATCTGTCGACAGATAAGCGCAGAACACAAATGAAATTTGTTCATTCAGTTCTAAACTTTCGTACAGTCAGTGTTCTTTTACAGATAACGAAGATGTACAGTTTTGTACGTAGGATAAATATTATTCAATAGAAAACCTTCCCTCAAAAAAATATTTACCCACCAAAATTTTACGGAAGACCTCGACTTTAGAGAGATTAACTGTGGCAATAGCCACATTTAAGACAAATAATAAACAAAGATTTTTATCTAGGGCAGACATTATTTCAACAGAAATTCCTCGCAGAAGCGCCCGTATAAGAATGAAGCAGTCAGCCCAATGATAAAAGCAGACTTCGAGCCGAAGTGAACATAAATTAATTAATATTTGTAAATTTGTTTTATTAAATCGATGCTCGTTATGCGAGCAAACTTCTATATATAATTGAGTAAAAATAAAGCATGTGTGGTACATTTAAAATGGATTCTGATGGGTTGGAAACGTTGATTCAGGGACTGACTTCTCAAATGAATAATTTAACTGCAGAATTAGGCATAATTAAGTCTCTTCTGGACGATACGCTGATAATAAACAAAAGCGACATAGGGGTACGTGGTCCATCCAATATAGGTGGACACAATAATGTGACCGCACCGAAGAGGAATCAGGAGGAAATATGCCGGCGTTTTCAGCCAAATCGACGAGTTATTTCAGACCGTCATCAGAGTTTAAGCCCATGCTGGCACCACTAGATGTGGAAAGGCCACAGTTGTGGTTTGAAAAATTTGAAGCATCAGTTCGAGCCCAAGAATTTACATTAGAAGCACCTATTGTGCGTGTGGCTGTCCAGGAATTAGTGGACCGGACAGTAGCAGTCCAATTGGAATTGCCGGTTGACCTCACGTATAAAGAGTACAAAAAACGAGTGTGGGATCACTTCCGGGCAAGGCCTCAGGAGGTGTTTACAGAATTATACAGCTTCAAACCATTACTAGGTGAGATGCCTATGGATACCATGGCACGTATCAAGCGGTGGTTCTCGAAGCTTACCGAGTCTTTACCCGGGTTGCAACTGCATGAGGCCATCATGTTCATGCTGCTGGATCCTACCAGATACGATGCAATATCCAGCGCCCAGGGAGGCCATGAGGAGAGACTTCAGGCTCTTCAAAGTTCGGCCGTGATGACAAACAAAGTGGCAGCTGCAACTCTACGCATGGGTTTAGTTACAACATTTGGCAGGAGCGACATACCGTACTGGAATTCTTCGCGGCATAATAATCAGTTCCGCGACAGAAGGCAACAGGCAGTGGCCTGGAAGCAAAGTCAATATATAAAGACTCCAGCTCCGACGAATACGGCGTATATGCGTCAGAAAAACCAATGTACTGCTCCTCGATAACGGCCAGTTCAGTAAGGAACCAGGGTTCACAATCTCCCAAATAAAGGTGGATGAGATCAGGGCACAAAAATTAATACTTCGGAGGCTCCGAGGGGTCGATCGAATGAAGGCCAGCAGAACAAACAAAAAAGTGGTCCGAACCAGATGGCCTTTGAAGAAAATGGAGTGTGGGAAACATAGCCAAATGTAAGGATTTTTATTAAAGTTAAATTTTGAAGAACTCTTCAACGGACGGCCAGTAATAATGCAATTGGATACTGGAGCTGATGTGTCAGTATTACCACTGACTTGGCCATTGAACAACGTACAACCTACGAGAGCAAGTTTATGTCAGGCATCGGGCGCATCGATGGTGGCTGTGGGCGAGTGGGACATAAAGTTGTTAATAAATGAAAATGTCTATCATATGTCTTTTGTTGTTGCGAATACGCAAACGCCCTTATTGGGACTTGATTTCATTAGAAAATGGGTTAAGACGATAGACTGTCAAAATAAGCGTGTATGCATATCGAGGCCTGAGAGAATAAGTTCAATAAAGTCTATATGTACCCCTAAGATGCAGGAGGAGACCAGTTGTCTGCCTGGGTGGTGGAAGAATCTTCGGAACCAATATAGCATTATATTCCAACTGCCTGATTGCAGCGAATGTCCAGGGCCGACGGTCGACCAGTTTAAGCTATGGCTAAAACTAAATGAAGGTTACGAACCACCAAAGGTATATGGTGCTCCTCCAAAGAAATTAGCAGCAGCGACTCGAGCAACCCAAGAAATGATAGAAGCCGGCGTTCTTGAATCGTCATCCTCTGTTTTTCGTGCTCCGATGGTTTACGTTACGAAAAAGGATGGTTCGCTCCAACCGGCGGCTGATTTTAGGCAATTGAACTCAGTAACTAAACCGGACCCGTATCCCATGCCGGCTCTGCGTGATCTGTTCCTACAGCTAGCGGGAGGCAAATGGTTTGCCGTGCTTGATCTTAAACAGGGATTTTGGCAAATAGACGTGCGGCCCAAAGACCGATGGAAGTTAGCGGTACGATTACCCTAAGGTCATTTCCAATTCACCCGGGTACCATTTGGACGGAGGAGGATCAAGAAGCGTTTGTGCTATGCAAGCAGAAATTAATAGAGGCATATATTTTGACTTTCCCGGTAGGTAATATGTCAATTGTTACAGATGCGTCAAATAATGGAATAGTAGCGGTGTTAAAAGCTGACGGACATCCTGCGCAATATACAAGTCGCACACTCACTAAGGCGGAACAGAACTATAACGTCACAGAAAAGGAATTACTTGCCGTACAATGGGCGCTACGCAAGTTTAGATATTTTGTCAGCGGGGGACACGTAGACGTCTTTACCAACCACAAAGCGCTAGTGGATTGGAGATTACTATTTATTGAGAAGAAACGAGTACATCGAGCCATTAAAGAACTGGATGAATACGATATATCAATTCATCATAGAACAGGAATCGAGAAGGCGGCAGACGATGCGCTCAGCAGAATTTCTGCTGTGCGGGTTTCGCCACTTATAAACGTCTCTAAAGAACAAGGAAGAGATGCCACGTGTCAGGAAATAGTCAATCAATTAAAAAACGGCACAGTTTGTGTCTGCACCATATAAAACGTTGAGCCTACAGAACGGCCTGTTGGTGCGGAAAGAAGGAAAAACTGTGCAATGGTTTGTGCCAGAATCTATAAAAACAGAATTAATGCCTTTTAGAATGAAACGTTGGGACATCCCGGCGCTGGGCGGCTCATTGAGACATTGCAGTCACGATTGTATTGGCCTGGCATGTCCGAAGAAATTCGTAGCTATTGTCAACAGTGCACAACATGCCAATGTTGTAAACCACAAAAACGAGAAGAAGTCACTCAGATTGCTTTCAATGCCACTGCACTGAACGAGTTTCTGCATATCGACCTGGTAAGTCCACTGCCGGTAGTTTGCGGCGGGGTGTCCTATGTATATTCCATGGTCAATAAGTTTACCCGATGGGTCCAGTTTGTACCACTGAAGAAGTTCACAACAAAAAAGATTATAACGTGTTTAGAAGAGCGATGGCTCATTCGATTCGGTGCACCACAAGTTATTGTTACCGATCAAGGCGCACAGTTTGAGTCGAAAGAATTTAATCAGTGGTGCTAAGACCTTGACGTAAAGCATTCCCACACAGCCACTTATCACCCGCAAACTAATGCGTCTGCTGAGCACGCACACAGGACGATGGAAGAGTTACTGCGCTGTCGGTGCCACGAGAGCCTGGGAACGTGGAGAGACAAATTACATTTGGTCGAGCGGGCCATGCGCTTTACGGTCTCAACAGCTACAGGATTCGCTCCAACGACCATGGTCTATGGAGGACACATAAGATTGCCAGGTGAACCTGTAATCCAAGGATCCCATGAGCGCTGCACCATAGCGGATATTCAGGAACGACTAAAACAGTTAACTGAATATGTAGGCGCCACACAGCGACAAGGCTATGCAAGGCAACCGACACGCACTCGCCTAAAGGTCGGCGACTATGTCATAGTAGTGAAGGTCGAGCCCATGGCACTGCAGGCTGTCAATGATGGGCCGTATCGTGTGGAGAGAGTGGACTTAGAGCACAATACTGTTTTTGTTAGCATGCCCGATGGACCACGAGCTGTTGCACTGGATCGTTTAAGCAGAGTGCGAAAGCCGATTCCTGAGGGGGGGGAGATGTGGCAATAGCCACCTTCAAGACAAATAATGAACAAAAGGTCTTATCTAGGGCAGACATTATTTCAACAGAAATTCCTCGCAGAAGCGCCCGTATTAGAATGAAGAAGTCAGCCCAATGATAAAAGAAGACTTCGAGCCGAAGTTAACATAAATTAATTGATATTTGTAAATTTGTTTTATTAAATCGATACTCGTTATACGAGCAAAATTCCATATATAATTGTGTAAAAATAAAGCGTGTGTGATACATTTAAAATGGCTTCTGATGGATTAGAAAAGTTGATTCAGGGACTGACTACTCGAATGAACAATTTAACTGCAGAATTAGGCATAATTAAGTTTCGTCTGGACGATACGCTGATAATAAACACGGACTACGTACATGTACGTGGACCATCCAATACAGGTGGCCACAACATTAACAACTAGAGTAAAACGTATACGCAAATGCTAATTTACTGTACTCCGAAAAAATGAAAAAGAAACACAGTCGATTATATTTGTACTAAAAGTTTTCTGATAACTAAAAAAGCAATACAGTAATCAGTATCCTGGCGCGGTCGCCAATTTTGTAAACGCCCCAGTTTCAAGTAAATGCCGTACGACGTTACAAAGTTAGTTTTGGTGACAAGGATGGCTGAATTAGTACTTTTGGCGTCCCTTATTAGGGCCAGTTTTGCGTTCTCCGGCAAGAAGTACTTCTAAACACCTGAGACCCGCTCTGGTAGACTTGAGTTGTGGTTCCTTCTGTTGTGACGTTGACATCCGTGGCGAGTGATTAGTTGAGTAAACTCGTTGAAGGTCTGCTGTAACTGGCTCACTGAAGGAAAAAACTTTAGATGTTACTCCGTCTCTCTAGTTGTACAGCAACAAGATTGGCATGACTGAAATTGCCAATGTTTGTGAAGCTAGCCCAAAAATCAGCGTAGGCGACAATAGCAGACAGCACGTAAGATTAACGCACAGAAGAAGGCAAACGCAACTACTGACTTGCATGGTAAATTCTCCGTGCCTAAATAGCCTTGATTGACTGCTCGCACACCATTGGTTAAAGGCAAATTTCGCTTATTTTCTCATTGGTACCGCGTAAATTGAATTGAATTTAATTAACGCTGTATGTCGTTGTCATTTTTATATGATGAGTTGATTGATGTCCAATAAATTATATATAACCTCCAAATGTGATTCCAATGAAATATGACGGTTTTAAAATTGCTCTATTTAAGGCATTGCCAACTAATCGTTTTATGAACTATATGTAGCATGACGGCATAAAATGTAGCATGTATTTCTAGTTTTTATTATTGTGTTACTGCACAACGAATAGGCCTTAGTAATTAGTGTAACGACACAAATCAATCGCCGACATATTGCGTAAATTAAATTCAAATTTATTTACGTTGCACCAATGAGAAAAAAGCAAATTGCCGTTTAACCACGTCTAACCTTGTTTAACAAATAGTATGCAAGTACACATATTGCATGCTATTTAAGCACGGTAATTTACCATGCAAGTTTGTTGGTCGTATCTACGTTCTGCCTCGTGTTACACATGTGCGTGCTGTCGGCTGTCAATACCTACGCTGGATATTGATTCGTTTCACCAACAATTGGCAACATTCGTGACTCACCGTGTTGCACTTCAGCCAGCAAGACGAGCCAATTAATGCAGAACTTCAACCAAGTTGTCCACACATGATAACAACAGCAGGAACCACAACCAGAGTCCACCCAAGGAACAGAACATCAACTTACATATATATAACTTACGCGAACGCCGTCAAAGCCCTCTTAAAGGCCCCCATATCAGTAACTAATCTCTATTCAGAGCACCTTAACCGAGTTTGTAACGTCGTACGGCATTTACTTGAAGCCGGGGCGTTTACAAAATTGGCGACCGCGCCAGAATATTGATTATTGTTCTGATTTTTTTGGTATAAATAAAATTGACTTCCTTTTTCATCTATTTGGATAAAAATCGATTAAGATTTGCGTTTTATCTACCGTGATCGTGGTCATCTGTGAATTTTGTTGGGTATATATATATATTCGTGGTTTGTGTTGGGGGGATATAATAATAATAGATTGACATTTGTGTTTTATTTGATCGTGGATTTCTGGGAAATCTGTTGGGTATATATTCGTGGATTTGTGGGGATAATAATAATACATCGGCATCAAAGGCCAACGGGGCCTTTGTTCATCTTTTCTACGTACAAAACGGCACCGTACGTACTCAACAAACTCAATTGCGGATTTTTGGAAACAGTGACTTTTTGTTCTGCACTTATTCAACTGTGGAAGCTGTTTGTTGGTAAGCGTTTCGTTAAAGTATATTTATATATTTTCATATTGCTTATAAATTTATGCTTTTAAGATCCTGTAAGATTGTTAAAATGTCAGGTCCAATTTTAGATATTGATGTTCCTGTTTGGGATTGAGATAGTGAGCTATTTTTTATGCGCGTAGACTCCGCTTTCTCCCCGTTTCCTGATTATGACAGTCATCAAAACCTGTCGAAGGTATTTGCTAAACTACCTTCTGAATTGCAGCGACGGATTTATCCTAAGTTTGAGGCCATTAGAAAGCTACCTAATCCCATTTTGGGCCTACAAAATGAGGTAGAATCCTTGCTTGGACCCACGGAAACTGAGCAGATAATAAACAAATATGCGCAGTTAGATATGCCAAATCTTGGCCCCATAGAAATACTGAAGGAATTACGGAAACGTTGGTATAAAACCAACATTTCTGACCATGAGGCTAAGGTTGTTTTTATTAACAATCTTCCCCAAACATTAAAACTCTTTGCCAGACAGCTCCCCAACACTCTCTTTATAGATGACTTAACTGAGAGATGGGAGTTAGAATATAGGGTTTTGGAACCCAAAGTGAATCCATCATCCTTTTCTTCACCCCCGCAAGATGATAGAATCTCCTCTTTAGAGAGAACAGTGGCGAACATGGCCAAAGTTCTAGAAGGATTGGCCTTTACCAAATCCGAGATAAATCAAGTGAATGCTCGACCAAAATTCGTTTCCAAGTCAAATTATAATGGTAGGCGGCGATCGAGATCTCCGCAATCCTTTAATATATATGCTCCAAAGAACTTGTGTTATAACCACCAGAAGTTTTTTTATTCATGCAAAGTCTGTCTTTGTTGTTCCGAAGAATTTCCGAATGAGTGCCAATTTCCACAGCTGACGGAAAGGACAACAGACCGCAGGTACAAGGGTGCATCAGTATCGGGAAACGTCTGGCGCAGGAAGTAGAAGACCGTACTTTCTACACATCAACGGCATCAACGGCGCTACAGGGAAGAAGCCAACTACAATCCGACATCCTTGTCGACTCTTTTCGTCCACGCCGAATTTTTCACATAGAGAACCAAACAGACAATGCCGGTCGCAATCACCAGCCTACGTGTTTGCATGACCCGGCCAAACAGCCAAACGAACTTCTGCACCTTCTTGATTTCAAAACTGGCGAAGAGTACATCGTAGACACAGGTGCGGCAGTCTCAGTTCTCAAAGGTGATTCAATGGCCGAGATGTCGCTAGGCGTTCTTCTCGCAACAGCTACAGGCGAGCCCATACCAACATATGACTGCCGGTACCGCACACTCAACATAGGTCTACGACGTGAATTTTCCCACAACTTCATCATTGCCTAGGTCTCACATAATATAATAGGCCATGATTTCCTTCCGAAATTTCGGCTCATTGTTGATCTTGCCAATCAAAGAATCATCGACCCCTCCACCGGACCTGAGCAAAGTTTTTTGACACTTGCCTCCGAGCGTTTGGAGTTACAGGTCATTCAGCCAACCCCAGTGCATCATTCAGCAGAGATATCAGCAGCCCTTCGAAAATACAAATCGCTTTTCGATCTTAACAAGTCAGAGCTACGAGTCTCCAACACGATGCATCATATTGTCACAGAAGGACAACCCATTGCACTCAAGAAGCGACCACTGGCTCCTGCTAAGCTGAAAGCTGCCCAAGAAGAATTCTCAAGGCTTTTGGAAGAGGGAATCATCAGACCATCGAAAAGTTCATGGGCGTCGCCACTGCACTTAGTCTCAAAATCAAACGGATCGTACAGAGCCTGTGGAGACTACCGTAAGCTAAATTCAGTGACAAAATCTGATGCATGTCCTATTCCAAATATCAACACTTTACTTGAAAAACTCAACGGCAGCAATTTCGTCTCAGTGATTGACCTCAGACAAGCGTACCATCACATACCGGTAGCACCAGAGGATATCGAGAAAACTGCAGTCATCACTCCATTTGGCCTTTTTGAATACCTTTACATGCTTTTGGACTTAAGTGTGCTACTCAGACATTTCAAAGATTCATAGACAACATACTTCGCGACGACTCTGCTTAATGTATGTCATATCTAGATGACATTATGGTATTCAGTCCAGATCTAGAATCTCATGCGAAACATCTACGAAATGTCCTTTCACGCTTATCCAACTACGGACTCAAGATCAACTGTGACAAGACGCAGATTGCAACTTCATCCGTCGACTTCTTAGGGCATCGTATCACGGCCCAAGGTATTCAACCGTTGCCGTCACAGACGAATTCAATCAAGAATATCAAGTCACCAAGGACTTTGAACGATTTGCAGAAAATCCTGGGAGTATTCGAATCCATATCGCAAAGTTCCGGTGATTTCAAAATAACTCATCCTTTGTGCAGGCACTAGTGGAAATCGAAAAGAGACTTAGTGTATGAATTCGCCGTTGGTCATCCGAAGACGAGGTGGAATTTCGATTCCCCCACATCAACTCCGTTAGCGAATGCCAATGCTAGCACCAGATGGAAAAGCTTCATTTACCACGACAGATGCTTCTTGAATTCGCTATTGGTTTCACTTTGGAAATCGATGATCGACGGAGTCCATCATTTCTAATTGCGCATTCGGTGGAAATCGAGGTATGACATGTCAGAGAACTCGTCATTCTATCGACGCAGTGTTGATTTCATCAGTGCATTCGATGGTAGCAGATTTGTTGTTTTCACGGATCACGCACCACTAGTTAGCGCACTTCGAAACGCAACTTCATCTATCGCCAAGTACCCTGCCAGAGTGGAAAGAATAGCTTTCTCGTCTAAGCAAATGGCAATTTGACGTCTTTCACGTCAAGGGCAAACAGAACTTCATTGCAGATGCCCTGTCTAGGCCAGACGTCTCTCTACAACCACCCTCGCCGTCACCATTCACTGTCAACTCCGTGGCACTCAGTGAACCTGCACTAACGCCAACTCTCCTGCGAACTGAACAACGCGGTGACATTCATATTCAAAGATCAATAGCCCGTCACCCAACCAAGTTCATATGTCGTCTGTGGGAAGGCTTACCAATTGTTTACTTCACGGGTATGCAGCCCAACAAGCCAGTTCTGCCGACCAGCCTTCAGAGAAAGGTTTTCGATTCAATTCACTCAATTTCTCAACCAGGAAGCCAAGCGACTGTCCGACTTCTTACAGATCGTTTCTGGGGTCACAGACTTAGGCAGAATGTTAAACGATAGGTCTCAGAGTGTGCTATTTGTCAGAAAAACAAGATCACACGACACACTCGTTCTAAGTTGCAACATTTCGGTCTACTTCTCGCCTAGCCATCGTCCACATCGACATAGTTCATCTGACAAAGGTTCAAGATTTCAGCTACCTTCTAACTATGATCGATAGATTTACACGGTGGCCTGCGGCATTACCTCTTGGCACCATTTCTGCAGACGAAGTAACCAACGGTTTTATCTCTGCATGAATATCCAATTATGGTGTTCCAAATGAGGTCATCACGGACAGAGGCACTTGCTTCTCATCTGATCGTTTCAAAACCACCTTGTGATACACGGGATGCATCTTATGCCAGACGACTGCCTACCATCCCCAAGCTAATGGCATGGTAGAGAGAATGCATAGGGAACTCAAAGCTGCTTTAGCATCCTCGTCCATTAACGGCAACTGGGTCGATGCACTACCTTTAGTTCTGCTGGCCATGCGTTCCCGTACTCGTGAATCCATTAAAACGTCTGCGTCACAACTCTTGTATGGCATGGATCTACGCTTGCCTAGTCAGCTCCCACGTCTACTACCGGCACAAGATGACCCACAAAACGAAGCTACCCGCCTTCGACTTCATTTCGGTAACATGTTCGAACAGCAGCCGAGACACACGCCTCGTCCAGTCTTCGTTCACCCACAGCTCCACAGCTGCAAGAGAGCACTCGTTCGCAACAATACTGCTGTTGCACCACTACAACCCAAGTATCGCGGTCCTTACCCGATTTTACTAAAACAGCCAAAATACTTCATCATTATGCAAGGCGTTACACCGACATCAGTAAGCATAGACAGGTTAAAACCGTTTATCGAACCACCTGATCCTGAGAGCGTTCAACCTTCTACACACGTCTCAGGCTCCATCTGCCCACAATCTTAATAACCTGCTTTGTATAACGCGTAATTAATTTTTTTAAATATTAACATTAACTATAAAATTTTTTAACCTTACGTTAATTTTCGTATTTGTCTCACGTGGCATAACCAGCTGTTCTTAGCTAACAATTGTGTAGCATTTTTGAACAGTTCTTTGGTATTATGCCATCTCTGAGGCAATGCTCGTGTACATATTTTTATGCAATTACCTTTGATTTTAATGTATATATTTTTTCATTATAATGTATTTCTCACACATGACATTACACTGCCTATTTTGGTATGACCAGCTACTTAGAGCTAACGCTTTCGTGTAGCAACACTAAGTAGTGATCAGCTTCATATCATGGTACAGGCCACTTTCAATGCATATCTCAACTTTATCTATTTCACAAAAGACCACTCTACAAATGTCATGACCACAACGTCGAGCACTCTAGCTCCTTTGGTCGTATACAAACACATTGACAACGATCCAACTTGCTTAGGTTTTATCTTAAACCTGGCAAATTCAGAGGCGATTTACCTTGAAATCTTCACGCTGCGGCTCCAAAAACTTACACTGCTCTATTTTGCCTCACGTGCTATGACCGTCCACTAGAGCTAACAATTTGTGTAGCAATTCCTAGTGGTTACCTGGCATCATATCATTGTTGAAGCAACCAACAAGCATATTTAAGCGCTGCAGTTATGGTTCATCATATTTTTGCTTAACCTGGTTCGAACTCTGTCATGCATTTCTTATCTAGCCTCGCAGAGAGGAATATTTTTTTCTTTTTTTTTCAGAGAGGAAAGTGTTTTAACGACACAAATCAATCGCCGACATATTGCGTAAATTAAATTCAAATTTATTTACGTTGCACCAATGAGAAAAAGCAAATTGCCGTTTAACCACGTCTAACCACGTTTAACCAATAGTATGCAAGTACACATATTGCATGCTATTTAAG